>JANHFK010008320.1:562938-575176 GCA_036250565.1 Sibynophis collaris | reverse complement strand
GGGGTGTTAAATAACAGTAAAGGCACGCAGGTCTTTTTCACCGATGTTGTATATATGGAGGATGAGACTGCACAGAAAGGTCAAAGTCCCAGGCGCTGCATGAGGCGAACAGTTGTGAGCGCTCTAGGTATCCACTCTGGAGACTCAGTAGGATGCTGAGAGTCTGGATCTTCTGGGGAGCCGTTCCGACCAGGAGGAGATGGAGTCCCCAGTGCGAGGCTGCTAGTGTCGGAGCTGCTTTCCAGTTTGACAGATGACTGTTGCGGCTGTTGGCTCCGGAAGCTGCTGTTGTTGCACTGTTACCTGGTGGAGAGGAATGAGTTGAGTTTGACATGTCTGTCTTAAGAAAATCAATCTACATGTTTATCTAGGGACAAACAAAACCCAGAATGTCCTAAAATCTGGTGAAAATCAATCAGCACACACCAAGCCATAATACACAAATTATAAACCAAAACACACACAACAGACACCTTTACATTGGAGAAGTGTGTACTGAGGCAGAATCTAGTCTAGTATGTTAAAAAGAACCCAGAAGATTACTAAAGGCTGAATTAAAGAGGGGAACAGACAGATTAAGAGCCATGGTGCGTAATGATTAGAATGCAGGACTGCAGGGCTAACTCACTGCTCACTCCAGAAGTTCGATTCTGAACGGATCAAGGTTGATTCAGCCTGCCATCTATCAGGGGTTGGTAAAACGAAGATCAAAATTGTTGGGGGCAACATGCTGACTCTGTAAACCACTTAGAGAGGGCTGTAAAGCACTGTGAAACTGTATATAAGTCTAACTGCTATTGCTATTATTTTTCTGCTCTGTAGCAGCACTTCCATAGTATTTAATACCGAGGTGGGTGACTATATGGCCTTTTTGCTATATTATGTAGAAAGCTACAAAAGGTAAACCTAATGCTATTTTTTAAATAGAGTGATAGATTTTAACTCAGGAGATCTCACTTAAAATATGTCTGTTCTGCTACTGTAATCTTCTCAGGCCAGACATGATGGTTTGGTGCAAACACGGAAGATAAAATTGAATAATAAGTTCTATGTATGAATTAATTTATTTATTTACTTACTTGCCTTATTTACAATTCTCTCCCTGCCCCTTGGCCCCAAATAATACCCCGTCTGATTCTAACCTTTGGTTTTCCCCTGCCCCCGCTAAATCTATCATTTGTTGACAGTAAATAGATATGGCCTTCCGTTAAAAAACTGGAGTAAGAATTACAGAGAACATACATATGAAATTCTTAGGTAAGTAATAGTACAAAAATATTTCAATTTGAATTACTATGCTCAAGCTTAGCTAAAACTGTGAAGGTGCAAACTGTATCTGGCTGGTTAAAAGTAAGTAAATTTGGACCTGACCAAGTATTAGGTTAGATATACTCCTTTAAGGATATCATTTAAGCATGATTGATAAGAGTGTGTTTTTCATGTTTCAAACGATGACAGAACCTAAAGTTCACTATTTGATAAGAGTGGAGTTTACAAGAGAGATTCAGAACTTAGTTTGAATCCACAAATCTCAAAGGAGATAAAGTAATATATGTAAATATAAATATGACTTTAAACGCATGGAATATACACTGTGTGTGTGTGTGTGTGTGTGTGTGTACTATTTTGTTACTCTATTTTTAATTGCTATAAGCTCCCGGTCATGTATTTGAGATGACCAGCTATATAAGTGGAAATATTAAATATATATCACTGGCTACCAGTCATAATGGCTGCCTATCACCTTTAGAGACATTTGCCTTTCAATACCTGCTTCTGAGCCACACAAAGCAGTGTGTGGATTTATCAGCATATCTGGTTAACAAGGGCGGGAACAGAATGTGGGGCTCATGCCTTTGCATGCCTCTTCTTAAGGCCTGTGATGCAGGGCGTAAGTAATACATTAATGTTGCCCATCCTGCAAATCCAGGTCAGCCTCCCTCCCTTGGGTGCCTCCGTTGGGTCCTGTGAGATTTTTAATTCACCAAGTTCTTTAGAGGCACCAGCTGAGACCAAACGGCTTTGAGACAAGCAGGGACTTCCACGTCTTGGGAAGGAAAGGCTCCCAAAGGAGGGCCAGGAAGGGTATGCTCTCCTTCCAGGAAGAACCCAAGGAATCCTTGGTAATTTTGAGCCATATTCCCCAAATTCAAAATGTATCCACCAGCTCCCACCACCCTGAAGAAGGGGGTTGATAGAGGATCAGGCAATAAAAACTTCTTATTGGATCTGTGGATGTACAGTTGTGCTCATAAGTTTACATACCATGGCAGAATTTATGATTTCTTGGCCATTTTTCAGAAAATATGAATGATAACATGAAAACCTTTCTTTCACTCATGGTTACTAAATGACCCTGATCACAAGTTTACATACCCCAGTTCTTAATACGGTGTATTGCCCCCTTTAACATCAATGACAGCTTGAAGTCTTTTGTGGTATGTGTGGATGAGGCTCTTTATCTTCTCAGACGGTAAAGCTGCCCATTCTTCCTGGCAAAAAGCCTCCAGGTCCTGTAAATTCTTGGGCTGTCTTGCTTGAACTGCACGTTTGAGATCTCCCCAGAGTGGCTCAATGATATTGAGGTCAGGAGACTGAGATGGGCACTCCAGAACCTTCACTTTATTCTGCTGCAGCCAGTGGCAGGTCGACTTGGCCTTGTGTTTAGGATCATTGTCATGTTGGAATGTCCAAGTACTTCCCATGCGCAGCTTCCGGGCTGATGAATGCAAATTGTCCTCCAGTATCTTTTGATAACAGACTGCATTTATCGTGCCATCAATTCTGACCAAATTTCCTGTGCCTTTGTAGCTCACACATCCCCAAAACATCAGCGATCCACCTCCGTGTTTCACAGAAGGAATGGTGTACTTTTCATCATAGGCTTTATTGACTCCTCTCCAAATGTAGCGTTTATGGTTGTGGCCGAAAAGCTCAATTTTGGTCTCTTCACTTCAAATGACTTTGAAGTCATTGTTCTTCTTCCTCCAGAAGGTTTGAGGCTTGTCTCTGTGCTATTTGGCATATTGTAAGCGGGATACTTTGTGGCATTTGCTTAGTAATGCCTTTCTTCTGGCGACTCGACCATGCAACCCATCTTTCTTCAAGTGCCTCCTTATTATGCATCTTGCAACAACCATACTACATGTTTTAAGAGAGTCCTGTATTTCACCTGAAGTTATTTGTGGGTTTTTCTTTGCATCCCGAACAATTTTCCTGGCAGTTGTGGCTGAAAGTTTAGTTGGTCTACCTGACCGTGGTTTGGTTTCAACAGAACCCCTCATTTTCCACTTCTTGATTAGAGTTTGAACACTGCTGATTGGCATTCTCAAGTCCTTGGATATCTTTTTATATCGCTTTCCTGTTTTATATAGTTCAACTACCTTTTCCCACAGATCCTTTGACAATTCTTTTGCTTTTCCCATGACTTAGAATCCAGAAACGTCAGTGCAGCACTGGATGAAGGATGCAAGGGTCTATCAGGAGGCCAGAAACTCATTGATATTTTATACACACGCACTAATTACATGCAAACAGATCACAGATGAGGATGGTTACCTTTAATAGCCATTCACACCCCTTTGTGTCAACCTGTGTGCATGTTATCAGACCAAAATCACCAGGGCATGTAAACTTTTGATCACTGTCATTTGGGTAGTTTCTGTTGTCATTATGATTGAAAAGGAGTAAACACAGTTGATTGATAATAAATGGCTTCAGCCAAACACTAATCATGAGTGCAAGAAAGGTTTTCGTGTTATCATTCATATTGTCTGAAAAATGGCCAGGAAATCATAAATTCTTCCAGGGTATGTAAACTTATGAGCACAACTGTATATTCAATTGTTTTTAGGCCAGCTGAAAGGCGCGGCAGGAGCTGTTTGCCGTTTCCCAGCTGTTCTAAAATGCAATGCATTTGCAGAGGTTGGCATGTGTGCAAGCGAAGTGAGCAGGTGCACGCAAAGTCCGTGTGTGAAACGAATTGGTGGTAACACCAGTTGAAACCCATCACTGTAACATATATCTTTATTTGATCTGTGAAGAAATTGCATCAAAATTAATCCCTGTAACATCTCAAGAATTGCTATTGAAATTTGAGATAAAGTGACCAAGGAACTTTTGAAATGTTCTCCCAATAGCTTTGGGTCTTTCCTGATTTGTGTCCCTTTCTTTTGCATAAATATTAAGTCGTGTACAGGGCAAGAGGCAATGATAATATGTTGGGAGAGTGAGCAAGTATTTATGTCTCTGAAAGTAGCATTATTTGATCCTACATGTTGACAGCATAAACTCAAAGGAAGGACTGCCATTTGGTTCAGCCACAGGGTTTGGGTGTCATTCCTGAATAATGTAGCATGTGATATTTTCATTTACTAATAGCTCTTGAGAAGCAAAGACTACTTTGCTTTCTTATACATAAGAAAGGAATATTTAGCAACAACTGTGCAAGTATGTAATCTCTCACAGGACTATACTGCTTGTATCTGATTAAATACACCATACCACAAAGTTTATGCAAAAATAAATTGGTTAATGTTTGAAGTGTCACAAAATAGTTGGTTGTTGTTGCAGGAATACATAAATAAGCTTTTTTTTCTAATTACAACCATTTTTTCTTTACTCTTTTACTATAATTTACATTGATGCTTCTTCACTTGACACAGAATGTTTTCTGTGGTTTTATTGCATTTTTCAATGGAAAATTTCTATTGGATCAAAGGCTGCCACTATGATGGAGGCTATGTTGGGAGGGCCTTTCCTCAACTATTAGTAAGCAGAATAGTTCAGAGCCAGAACTAGCACAGTGTGTGTTTAAGCCCTAAGTAATTTTTTAAAAAGATGTGGATGACTTTTTTATCTAGCATAATTTTTACAGAGGTCAATACACAAGCACACTGCATACATAATAATAGAAGTATGCTTAAGAAACAAAACACTTTGCAGATCAGTTTTCCTCTCTGTACAATGTAAAATAAAATGCCATAGTTGTGCAGCACTTTAGGCTTGATTTCAAAAAAGTGTTTCAATAATTCCGTATCTGTTACAGCTCTTTGAAGCAGTTGCATCTTTTTTTCAGAACTGATGATCTCCCTTTTGCACCAATGCAAAAGAACAAGCCGCTCTATTAAAGAGTCTGAAGCTACATGATTTGCACAAATCAAGGCACCATTTTGGGGTAGTCCAGGAAATGTTGCATGGTGCTATCGAATGCCAAGCAATATAAGCAGTGAGCAATGACTTTAGTAGCCAGCAGTATTATATTTGTTATGCCTGCTGTTTTATTTATTTATAGAACTGGCAGTGGCAGAACTGTCAACAATAATGGCATCAGGGTCTTGACATGATTCTTATAGCTTATGGGTGTGTTGATAAAATATTTGTCTTCATCTAGATACAGAAGTTATTTTGTGGGGGGCAGGTGTCCCCAAAAGGTAAAAAGCAAATAGCAAAGAGTCACTCGTTGTCTACCAGGCCATAGTCCAAGATTTCATAAGGTCAACTGAATTTTACATAGTCAGCATTTGCTACTTAGAATTACCCTTTCTTGCTTCCAGGTTGTCCAGTCAGATAGTAGAGCAAAATGAATAAAAGTTACCTCCCTGGTTTTCCTGCTAAGGCCCATCAATAAAGGAGAAACCAACACCACTTTTGGGGAAGAAATAAATAAGGAACAGTCAGCTGCAGTGGTGGGTTTCTACCAGTTCGCCCCGGTCTGGGCAAACCAGTAGTGGTGGCAGCGGGAGGCTCCACCCACCCGCCCGGACGTCATCATGGACGCATGCGCTATAGAAGTTTTGGAACTGGTCTTGAACAAGGCATGGGGCATGGGTAATGCTCGAACATGCAAGGTGATAGCATCCCTCCTTGACAAAGTCTAAAGTTTGGTAAGAAGAATTTAGCTATATTTAGCTATTCCAGGGAACTGAGAGAAACAAAGATTCTCTCATTTACCAGTAGTATGAGGAATGGACCTGCCTACCAGAAGGCTTCATTTCTTAAATTTCCAGAGGATCCTCATGACCTACTTCTATCAGCTGGCCTGAGGATTCTGGGGATTGGTGAAATATTGAGATGGATCTTCTCTAATTAACATCTATTCTTTCTCCAATCACTTTTTTATTCTGTTTTAGTTTTGTGCTTTTTATAATTTATTTCTTTTAATATTAATATCAGTTTTTATATATTGTTTTAAATTTTGTTGTATGCTGATCAAAGTCTTTTGATTGTGAGATAGGCAGCTCTATAAATACAAATAAACAGCTTATAGAAGTAGCACTTAAACTTATATAGCACTTCATAGTGCTTTACAGAACCCTCCAAGGGGAAGAGTTTCCCATTGTTATGGCATTCTGCAAAGCAGTTAGAACCTGGTTTTTCCAGAGGGATTTTGCCAACAATCTGATACTTAGTTTTATGTATATTGTTTTCTTTTATTATTGTTGTTATTATTTATTATATACACTATAAACTATCTAGAAACCAAATGAATTGAGATGATACAGTTCATATGTAAAATAACACTCAAAAATCATTTGGCAGCCAACTAAAGCAATAGTCACATAACGAAGGAATAGTACATGTGAATGCATGAAATTTCATGTACTATATTGTAGATGAAATCTAAACAGGAAGTGGAGATAAGCAGTTATGGATCACTAAGCTGCTCAGGCAAGGCAAGGATTTCATCCTTTTGTTCCTGCCCATCTTTTGTGCTAATCTGCCCCAGAATTTCTACAGCCTTTACTACTGAAAGAAAATTTACCATTTCCATATGATTATTTCAGTAACAGCCAAAGCCATCACTGTTTCCTTTGTAAAGGCAGCCCTTTAATTTAGAACTACTGCAGCCTCGTCTATTGCTGTTCAATTTTCTACTAGTTCTGCCACAATGGTGGGTCTTTGACCTCTCCTCTTCCCCTTCACTGTAGACTTTTAGTTCACTGGGCCACTTTATTTTCTGCACAGCATATAAGAAACATGCCCTTTGTTCTATGAAATATTTGCAGTAATTTCAGTAGTATGGGGTTTTGGGGGAATGACCTCAAACAGAATGAGGTAATTTTTGTACACCATTAGGATAGAACATTATTGTTATTCAGGCTGTAGAATTGCTGCAACCCATTAAAGGCTTGCGCACAGAGTGGCGTCCAAAACAATCAACTAGCTTGTGAATCCAATCAACTCTCCCCCATTTTTTTTGAAAAACATAAAATAAAAGAGATATCATTCTAACATGCTAATTAAACACTCAATGGACAAATAAAAATGAGGCCAAACAGTGATAGCTAATATGCCAGTCACACATGATTTCCTGGTTGAAACTGAAGCAACCAAGAGCCAAATAAACATCTCTGAATGCCTACTGTGCTAATATAAGTACATCCATTAAATGTAGGGTACCAGTTGGGGGCAGCAGTGGAACAAGCAGTAGTCTCATAAAGGACCAAAGAAAAGGAGATTATATATGTTATATAACTCAATAAGTTTCATTATACTTAAACATTACTTGTTCTCTCCACAAGTTTGGCACAAGCATAATCCAATGAGCTTGCATTTTTGGGCAAAGGAGGTTACCATTCTGAAGACTTGCCAAAGCAGAAGCTGACCCTCTGTAATACAAAAAAAAAGGTGTGAATGCAGTATTCTTCATTCTGCTGTTCTCTACGTTTTTGCAGTAAATTCCTACTGATTTCAAGAAGAAAATCTAAATGATAGCATTCACAAACAGTAAATGACCATTCAGCATATTACAAATATAATTAATAAATAGGTAAATATAGTCAAGAATGCTGACTGGTGATTTTGAGCATACAATTGCAGCCTGGCGGATCTCATTAACAAATGAAGTTTCTGAACTATTTGCAATTACTTAATTATATTCCCATATGATTAAGAGCACTTAACCAATGCTATGATGATTCCTGGAAAGTAATTCCTATCCTTTGTGAGAAAAAATGGCTTTTGGGTCTGAACTGGATATTCCTCCTGTTCAAGGAAGGCAACAAATCCAGCTGAGGCTCTCTTTTTGGAGAAACAGGAAGAAAACCCAACCATTGCTAATTCCTTCTCCTATACCCCTTTCTCGTTGCTACTCCAGAAAACAGGAAGGCTGCACAGGAAGGATCCCAAACCAACCTCCAGTTCAAGCAAAACTGTGCTAAATCCTTCTCTTCTTCTATCTTGCTAAATGAAAGATATTTGGGGAAAAAATCCTAAATTCTTTTATTCAAGTAATTGAACTGATTGCATGTTAACATCTATAGTTATAATCCCCAATTTTGGTAATATAGGGAAAATCAATTTGGTCTAGTGTCATCGGGCTAGAAACCAGGCTACTGTGAATTCTAGTCCCACCTTAGACATGAAAACTGGCAGGGTGACTGGGCCAGCCCCTCTCCCTCAACCCAATCCACCTGACAAGATTGTTGTGGAGAAAATAGGAGGAAGAAGGGGTATTAGGTATGTTTGCTGCCTTAAGTTATTTATACAAATAATAAAGAAGAAATAAAAATAACAATAATAAATCTCATCACAACATAGGGAACTGGGGCTGCTTTTGGGAAACACCAAGCAATCTCACAAGGTACTCAATAACTATCATTTCAGATTAAAATGCTAATAAAATTTAACTAATAACTTTAAAAGAAGTAAGAAATCAAGGTGTCCCTCAGGATATTCTAAAGTTGTGGTTTTCAAAATGTGGCCCCAAATCATTGGGGTTCCCAAAGACTCTCTAAGGGAACTGCAAAATCAAAATCATTTGTCAGTCTATTTTGAAAAATAATGCAGTAATAAAATCCCATCAAACAATAGTGAGAAACAGTAGTAGCAGTGAATATATCAATTTTAATTTTTAATTAAATATAAATAGAAGTATTGATAAGTATGTATTTGATAAGTATTTACATATAAATATGTCATACAAAGCCATAAAAACAAACACTGTTTTGCAGTCCTCCATAATTTTTAAAGGGTTTCTGAGAGAAAAAAAGGCTAAGAAACACAGAAATCCTAAAGTAAGAAAATTTAAACTGAATCCAATAGGTCATGTTTTACAAAAAAAATTAGTTTAAATTTCCAAATTAGTATATAGGTTCCTTATTACAGTATACGTTATAAATAATTCCTTCAGTTTTCTTAGCTTACTAATACAGGACTATGTGTTAGGTTCAGATGTACCAATAGCTCCTAGTATATATAATTTGAGTTTGAGTTTGAGTTTATTTATATTTATATACTATAAAATTAAATAGCTATAAAATTAAAGGAATAAAATGATATTTTATTTCCCGATCACCCACAGAACAATTGTTACAATGCTTTTAATTAAATACTCTTTAAATACATGGATAATCCATGCTGCTTCTTTTTTTGGCAGTAACAAAGACATATAATTTATATCTTGGCTTCACTTAAAAAAAATCCTTGAGACTAGCATTAGAATCTCATTTTCTCCTCAAATCATTACCATAAAATACATTGGACAAGGTCTCTTAGTCCAATTTATTTTATGGTAATTCTGAATGTTATGACTGAGTGGAACTTAGTGTGTGCTTCCTCATCAAAATCTGACAATTATACCATCTTGACATAATGAATATAAAACTATCAAATTTTAGAAAGTTGACATTTTTTTAGCAAAAACAATAGTCTGAAAGCATTAATCAATTAAAGTCAATTTATTTCATTTTGTATATAATATTATGTTAAGTGAAACTGACACTGTCATTCTTATATGAACAACAGCAACTTTAATAGTTAATATTTTATTTAAAATTTCATTCAAATTTTAAACGATGTGATATTCCTGGTCATCAAAATTTATTGCACTTTAACAGTTACATATAAATTTACAGGTAGTCCTTAATTCACAACTGGTTGCCTAGTAACAATTCTGTTGAAAATCAGATACTTCAGTTTTGGCAAAAATGCATCATAGTGAACAATGGGTTTGCCCAACGGCTGTGGCATTTTCTCAACATCTACAACATTTACATTTCTGGCCTACATATTTGCTTGATAACTGCTGCAAAAAACATTGCAAAACTTTACATACTACAAAGGAGAACAATGTACCTGAAGAAATTCAATAGATGAATCTAGACTTGGATCTAGTTATCCCCCACTCTTAGTCCACTATTCAAAACTAAATGTGCTATCTGTTAAAATGCTAGCTTCTGATTCCAACTGTACTTTCTAAGAAAATCTGCTGGATAATAAAAGTGGGAAATTGCCACAACCCCAGATATGAGTCACTGTTTAACAATTCTATTTGTGTCAGTTTTATCAAGACAGTGTACAGAGTATTCCCTTCTTCAGTTCTTCCCAGAACAACCATTCTGTGAGGCTAAAAAAGAATGAACTTCTAAGTGAGCTTCTATAGTTAAGAATGGTCTCCCTGGCACTATCTTTACTAGTATAGCACAATGGCTTTCAACAGTAGAAACCTCTTACTTGCTAACTTACTTCAACAACATATATTAAAATCTTAAAGCAATTTGGTCAGGATATGAATCATACATTACCGTAAGCTATGATAATGTAAATCATGATTTGCTTATTAAATCTAAAAAGAACTCTTAAGTTTTAAAGCATGCCTTATTTAAACATAGTGGTTGGGTTCACACATCACATTAAGCCACAAATAAGACAATTACATTATGATTTAATACAACATGTAAACATACTTATTGTAAACCATGGCAATTGGTTTAGCATATTATGTAAGTCCAGCCAGCTATGACTTAGCAAACCATTTACTGTGTAATGAAACAATAGTGCAACATACAAGCCTTGTTTGTATTAATTAAGTCAGATTTATAAAAGCAACAGAAAACATTAAATTTATTGAAGCAATCTTACATCTCCCTGGCACAGTTATATAGTTTTATATCTTGGGAGTATCTATATTCTGCCATTCCCTTCCTCAGGGACAAGTAATGTTATGCCCAAGGGTAACAAGGTCCCAGCAGAGACTTTCTTAGTAATCTGCCAAGTTCTCTTCCTTCCTTTTTTAAAATTGAAAATAAATGGAAAGCTGGCATTGTAATCTTTATTTATAAAAATGTTTCCGGGCCTCCCATACTCCCTGTGGAAATTTCTAGCAAATATCTGCCTACTTGTTCAGGAAGAACATTAGAATGCTAAGAATATTTAGAGGGCTACAGAGAGGCAAGAAACAATCTCATGTTTGCCTTCTACAAACTAAGCTTTATAATCAGCCATACCTTGAGAGGTATTTTATAATAATGCATATGAAAACAAGATCAACTTCCAATTGATAAAACAATTTTGGAGTATTGTAAAAGATGAAAAATCTATTTATATATGTCTGGTTCATTATAAAAAGGCATAGTTAGATCATCAAATGTTTGGAAACAATGGTGTCAGTAAAACATTAAAATGTTTATAGAAAATAATAATGAGAAGCAGTCAAAGACAGAATTAGTGATTGGAAATGAAAAATACAGGCTTATCAGCATATCCAGGTGACTCATTATCATCCTTATTAATTGTACATAAATTACTATGAATTCACTTTAAGTGATTTTGAAAAAAACAAATCTTGGTTACTAAACAGCAAAAAAAAGCTAATGAAATCTCACACTCGCTTTATATGGATAGTCTGAAGATTTATGGAAAATCAAAAATCAAATTCCAGTCCTTAATAAATACCATAAAAATTACCACAAATTTAGCAATAGAATTTGGCCTAATAGTGCTATAGTAGCAATAAATTGGGGTCAAATCACAAACAATAATGGAATTGAAATATCAAATAATGAAACCATCAGAAGCTATCAGAATCAGGTATCTGGGCATTTGATAGTTGGATAACATCAAGCATTGACAAGTTAAAAATGTGATTAGTGAATACATCCAAAGAGTAAATCAGAACACATACACTCCAGCAACCAACACCCAGATAAGGAGATTTTAACATCAGACAATATCCTAATTAAGGAACTATCAAGGAGAAAACCACATCTCCACCAATACTGGCAGGGCAAGATACTGTACATAAGTAGGGAGCAACCCCCTCACTCACTAGCACTGATGATGTTTGGATAATGTAATGTTTGCAGCCAAACCACCAAGCTCAGAGAGCACCAAAGACACCATACACTGTGTGTATGTGTATGTGTAGATGATAGACAGACAGATGATAGATGATAGATGATAGATAGATAGATAGATAGATAGATAGATAGATAGATAGATAGATAGATAGATAGAT
>JANHFK010008320.1:545135-555715 GCA_036250565.1 Sibynophis collaris | reverse complement strand
TTTCTTTCTTTCAAGTGAACCTTAAAGTTTGAGGCTAGCGCATCACAACTGATTGTCTCAGCTGATTGTCTGAATGCTTAGCTGTAGGTAGGAGGAGGCAGCAGCTCAGTTGAAGCACAGAGCAGGCAGGCACTGCATGGGAAGGCAGCTTAGGCAGGCATGCTGCAGGGCACATGTGCTCTGCCGCCCAGGAGGTGAGGACCGGATCGGGGGCATGGCTAGCCACCGGTCACTACCGGATCTGCGACCAATGCCAAATGATCACTACCAGAGAACTGGTGAGAACTGGTAGCAACCCACCACTGGTTTCTACCGGTTTGCCCCGGTCTGGTGAACCAGTAGTGGCAGCAGTGGGAGGCTCCACCTACCTGCCTGGATAGCATCATGGATGCTCTGCGCATGCGCAGAAGCACCACGTGTGCACAAAGCAAGCGAGCAAAGGCATGTGCTCCCAGTTCCGAACCAGTAGCGAAGGTAAGTGGAACCCACTACTATTTAAGGACTATCAATTTGGATAGTTTTAAAAGGAAACATGGAGACTATATTATAGTCTACATTAAAAGTTAGTAATCATAACTGTTTAACATTATCAGAAGCAATAGGTCTGTTAATCCCTATGTAGGAGCATATTTATTTGAAAAAATAATATTTTACCCATTTCTTCTTTGTGGGTTTACCAACAACATTTGGCTGATTATCTTTGAAAACATAATGCTGATTGAGTACTGTAAGTGACTTCTGTTTGTAATTAACATTTTTCCAGGGCAGCCCTGGGGAATTATAGCCTTAGCCTTTAATATGTGAGCCTAATGAAGACTTTAAGAATATAACTAAAATCCAGCATTTTTCAAAAGTCTTTGTGTCTTATTCCTCCATATATAAATTAATGACACAGAGGTATTTTAAATATGTTAGGTTAATAAATTTAAAAAATGATACTGGGTACAATATACATAGGTGCACACAAAGCAATCCTAGGTGTCATGTGTTAATAAGGAGCCTTTTATGAATAATTTCATTCCCTCCTAAGAAAAGTTGGGGAGCTCTTACAGTCCTTGAGCCTAAAGTAAAAGAGTTAGAATTTTTAATAATGAAATTTGGCTGGTTATCTGACATGAAAACTGATTGTTCCCAATGCCGTTTTGTGAAAAGGGTAGTTGCCTAGCATTAGTGGCATAAAGTTTCTTAAGAAGTGAAATTGATAAAAATAGCAAAGTTCCCCAAAGAGCAAATACAGATATTAGTCATCTTGTGAGAATATGAAAGAGAAATTATACGGGTGTCATGTCCAAAACCAAGAATGACACATGGTGATTCTTCCAAGCTGAGGTTTTTAAAAATTGTTTCATACCTATAGACAGAATCTTGCCAGACTGTGGACTCTAGTATATGCATCTATAGTTTACTATATTAGGGAGGTGCTGTCCTCACCCTCTTTCTCTCATACATAATATCTGGGTTGAGTTGCCTCTTACTCCTCTGACATGCACCCCTCCCTCCACCTCCTCACTACATTCCATCAGATTGACTGGTTTTAGTTTTGTATTTATGTATGAACCAATGTTTATAATGACATTTGTGTGTTTAGAGGAAGCACAGTTGAGAAGTGTATTATTAAGGTAGCCTACCTTCCATTTTAGCAGTAAATGCAAACATGGAGAGGGATGGGTAAAGAGATAATAATCATTCTCCAAATTAATTTGCACCCAAAATAAACTGTCTGAGTTGTTTATTTGGAGATCTTTTTTTCTTTTTTCTTTTGCAAACCGGAAATCAGTGTAAAAATTATGTATCATGAGTAAGAAATCTAAGGTTGTGACACTTTTTAAGCATGCATAGAGCTGTACTTTTATTAAAAATCAGAAGCTGCACTGATATTACTCAGTGAATTTCTTAAAGCGGCAACAGCTCTGTGCAGAAAACCTTACCTGCAGGTTTTTCATACACAATAATCTCATTTCAGCAAACTCTGTCACAATGCTGGAATACTATGAACAACCAACCATCTCCCAGCTACAGGATACTCCTAGGCAAATATAGGAAGCTCTCCAAGGGCACAGTGTTTTCATGCCCTAAGGCAGCTTGAAAGTCGCTAGTGTTCATCTTCAGTTTCATTGATTTTTAAAATATGAAACCTTATTATAAACATATGGTAATTTTATATTCTCAGAATTAAAACATAAATATATACTGTAATTTAAGACAGATGCACATTCTTAAAGGAGAAACTTTCAGTAACTTCATTTCCCCTTCTCTTTGCTGATCTTGAAATATGGAGAACGATGTTCATTTCTCTTTCCTGCCAGCTGGCCAATAGGTTACTCAAGAATTACCCTGCTGCACGAGATAGTACCAAAGTAATAAAGATCCCATATCTCCACTCCATGTTAAAAACAAAGCAAAATAAATTGCTAAAATACCTGTTCACGTTTCTCAGTGTATGAGTCCGTATGCATTTGTTCAATGATTTGGGAAAACACCTGAGCTATAGCTGTAAGGAAGATATAAAAGAGAAGAATTACAAAAGAAAAAAAAAGTAAATAAAAGCACTAAATCAACAGTGAAACAGTAAAAAAAATCAAGTTGGTAGGCTTGGCAGTGTGGCCAACACCCTGCACTTTGTGTATGCACACAGCATTGATCCATATTCAAAAGGGCTTCTAGGACACCCATTATCTGGGTATTTTTGACTTCAGTGTAGTTGCTTGAAATCCATTGAAGGCTTACGTCTGCCTTGCAGTATTTACTGTATTTATGAGCATTATGGAAGCAAAATAATAATATACCAGCAATTCTGCTGTAAGTTTTTACAGAACTGTGATCATGATTACATTTCCCTGTTGGATTGAGTGGGGATGGGGAGCTACATTTTAATAAATGTAAATAAATCCTTGGTGATCTCTGTGCTTAGTTGTTTCCTTGAAGGCATTTCATTACCCAAACTAGGTAACATCATCAGTGCTACCCTGTTTTCCCAAAAATAAGACATTCCCTGATAATAAGCCCAATCGGGCTTTTGAGCGCATGGCAATAAGGCCAAGCACTTATTTCAGAATTCAAAAAAATAAAAAGACAGGGTATTATTTTCGGGGAAACACAGTAATAGAACTCAGACTGTGATTCACCATGAAATATAATAAGTTTTAAGACACACACCACACCGAGCTTTTTCTGAATGGCGTGGGGAAGCTAAAGAAAAATGGTCCAACTATTGCAATGACGCTCTTCATGTGAAACTTTTGTATGGAGGTAGTCCTTGACATCCGACTACAATGGAGCCCAACATTTCTGTTGCTAAGCAAGACAGCTGTTATGCCCTGTTTTAAGTCCCCAAAGTTGTTAAGCGGATCAGTGGATCTGTTAAGCTAGTAACAGAGTTGTCAAATGAATCTGGCTTCCCCACTGACTTTGCTTGTCAGAAGGTCACAGAAGGGGGGAATCACGTGATCGTGGGACATTGCGACTGTCACAAATATGAGTCGAGCATTGGAGTGACCATGGGGAATCCTGCAATGGTCGTAAGTGCGAAAAAACGGTCGTAAGTCACTCTTTTCAGTGCTGTTGTAACTTTGAAGTGACAAACTGAATGGTTGTAATTTGAGGATTATCTATATATTGTATAATATCAAAGACCTACCTAGATAACAATACAACTTTGACCACTCTTGCAACTTATAATAATAACAAAAACAGGTATTGCCACGTCCACTGTCCAGTGGACCTGGCAGTACCTGAAGACAGCAGAATAGAAAAGAAAGAACTGGAGGAGACCACAAAATATAAAGAAATAGAATGACTGTGGTAGAAGCAAGCTAAGGTAGTACCAATAATCATAGGGGCCTTGGGTCCAATCCCAAAACATCTGGAGCACCACTTGAATACCACCGGCATTGATAAATTCACCATCGGTCAATTGCAGAAGGCAGCTTTACTCAGAGCAGCTTCCATCCTGCGACAACGTCTGCATTACCATCAAAACTTCACATCTGCCTATCCCAAGTCTTTGGAAAGGACTCCGTGAGTAGACAAAAACATCTGGAGCACCACTTGAACACCATCGGCATTGACAAACTTGCCATCAGTCAATTGCAGAAGGCAGCTTTACTTGGAAAAAAGCATCTATCCCGCGACCATATCTGTAACCCCGTCAAACAGCCAGGTGTGCCCATCCCAGTTCATTGGTAAGGACTCAATGGGTCCTTACCAACAGAAATGCCAAACCCAGTTTGAACATCTAGATGATTGTGTAAACAACAACGAAATCAACAACAACAATAATAATAATAGGGGAAAAAATCACAAAATATTGCGACCTGGCCATCGAAACGAAAGTACACAATTATGGATGAAACATGTAACAGTGATACCCATTGTCATCGGGGCACTTGGTACCATGTCCAAGAATTTAACAAAACACTTCAAGAAATTGCAGCTTCCTGCAATAACACCAGCGGAACTGCAAAAAACTGTGCTACTCGGAACATCATAGATTTTAAGAAGGTACTTTGTTGATACCTAGGACTCTGGCAGCAACCCGTATCAATCATTAGCACCAGTCAAGGACATTTGTGACACATTTTTAAATGATCAGTTGACTGAGTTTCATGTTTAATGAATAAAAGAGATAATAATAATGTGTCAGTTTCTGGAAGAGTGACCAAGAAATATTCTATGACTCAATAGGAACATTCAACAAAACACTTTTGAGGACTTCTTGAAGTCCATAATCTAATACCGATACTCACTAACAACTCGCCAGTTTGGTCTAGTTTTTAAGGTATCTCTCTCAGTCAACTTATCTCACAGGTTAATTTTTTGGGAGAAAATAGGAATATTACTTATGTTCATCGACTTGAATGAATTTATAAAAATAATAAAGGTAGGATAATAAATAAAGGCTAAACACCAGATATGCAAAGATAGATTATACACCAAACTCAAATGCAAATTCTACATAAAAAGAACTCTTTAATATACAGTATAACTTAACATTACCTAAGGACTAGAAAAATTATAATGGTAGAAAAACAATTTCTCTCTTAAAGTGATTATTCTTTTTAAAAAATTAAAAGGAAGCTCTTCGGATGGGGTGTCTAATGAAGGGATGTCCACTCTGCAGTAAATAAAATAGGATTTTATTTCACTACTAATATCCATTAGTTTCTCAGTGCCAGGATATTTAATTTATTAAGAAAGCCCAAGTCAGCCAAGAATGCTTTTTTCAGTTTTATTGTCATTTATGGGTTAAATTTTACTGAGGATAGAACTGCAAACAAAACTCCTTGTTTTACTCTTCCTTTAGAAAAAATATAATCAAACTTGATTATGAAGGTTTTCCCCCTCTCATTCCAGGAGTGATAGTACGGTATTAGCTGGAGAGGTTGAGATAGTGCTAGCTGAGACTTATGGTCTTTAAGTCTGCTCCTTGACATTTGTCAATTGCATCTAAGGTCTTTCTTGAAGTCTCATGGATTTCAAATGTAGGAGGATTTTCTTATTTTTCCAGAGCCAATACAAATTTGTTTCTGAATACTAGAATTATTCCATCATTATTAATATAATTTTCCTTAATAAGTGTGAGCTGGTGTAATGCATTGGTTTACATTTTTAATTAGCCCTTTCACTATTGCTGTCCACCCATCTTGAAGAGGCAGAAAACTGTATCAGTGTGAGGTCTGCTGTCCCCATTGCTAATCCCCATCCTGCTATTTCACATCATCAGAGATGCCTGACTTCCCCACAGGAAAAATAGTGCAAAACCTAACAGATTTTTATATCTTTGCTAAAAGCTGTCCTGGATAGTAAAGAATAAGGGATTTGTATGTTTGCCCTTACCCGTGAACTTGCAATGGGGTGAAGTCAATGTCAAAATACAGTATAACCAGTATGTTTGCTAAGGCATGTTTGGGCAACAAACTTAAAACCGGAGGGATTTATGTCCAGATTCAGACAGGGAATCTCAGGCTGCAAATGTCAGCCAAATCTTATAGGGAGAAACTAATGGAGGGAATTTGATTATAGTTCAGTATATTATGTGACTCATTTACTATACAATTCATGTATTATGCAAATCCAGAAAATGATGTATTTAGTAAAACAGGTTTATGTAAATCATGAAACAATGTCTGATAATCTGACCTCTGTTTGTATGATTACAGAAAAGGAAAAGGATTTGGAGATTGGAGGCCTCCACATTTGAGGGAGGAGTGTTTTTAGTTAAGGTTTCCTAGGAAAGTCGGAAAAATATAGTACTTATGTGGATTGTTTCAAAAGTTCTCAATAGCTTAGTTTTTTATTTTCAATATTCTTGATTTACATTTACTCTCATAGATCGTTTGCATGATGCTTATCCATTGTTGATATAACCATGATTTATTCAATTGAGACAATATTCTGTACTCTTGTATGAATGAATCTTAAACGGCCCAAACAGAATCAGTGTTGGTTGCTAAATGCTAAAATATAGTTAGTTTAGTACATTGTGCAAACCTAGCATTATCTTGAAATTACTTGTTTCATGTTTTTCTGTGGAATAGATTATTGGAACAGAAAAAATGTAAATTTAAAGGAGTGCAATTTATTTCCTGTAAACACTTTGAATGTTGTAACTCCTAGTTCTGTGTTTTAATGATAGTAGATGGAAGTGCTTCTGTCTAAATCTCAATATTTTGGAGTCTGCCAAAGCGAAGATGTTAGTGGAGTCATTTTAAAATGGTTTTTGAGGTCTGGAAGTCAAAATCATGGTAGTATGAAAAACTTCCTAAGAGACTGCAAAAAAACACAAAACCTACAGATTTTGCTTCACTTTAAGGAGAAGTACACCCTAGATTAGCACTGCTGGTTAAGCTTCACAGAATTTCAAATCAACCTCATCAGGAGATGTCTGACCGGAGAAGTCTGTTGTATGTTGCATCCTGGAAATCTCCCAACCTTTTGGTCCCAATTTATATGAATTATGCGAAAAGATCAATACATCTGGATAATTCTAGTTTTGGAAAGGCTACTCTCTCCATCATGTTTGATCACTTCTTTCAAACCATATAACACCATATCAAGATCTTGTTTTTAATATTTCTTATGATTTTTTTTATTGCAAAGTAACTAATATCTTGTAGTATTGCATTACTTTACAACCTTTCTAAGGAATGGAATGGACAGACATAGATGGATATGCATCCTCCCCACCCCTTTAAGAGTAAAGATTAATCCTACTTTATAGCTAAATCAGAAAACATGTTTGGCTGTTACCTTTCTCAAGCCTTCTTTATCATGCATTTTCTGAGGGTCTTACTCACCACTTCAAGCCTCTGACTCCTTTCTCATGTAAAACACTCGCATGATTGTCTTTTTGCAATGCCATTCCTTTCCTTAATCTTGCCTCCCCTCCCTTCTTGAAAGACAGGCAAGGAACTGATAATAAATTTTCTCATTTGTCACTATCTCCTTTTTCATCAGCTTCTATTTCACTTTTCTTCAGCTTTCCTGTATTTCAGAATTTGCCTTTCAGCTTTTCTACCTCCTGGGTCCTCCTTCCATCAAGCTTTTCACTCATCACTTTTTTTCTTGTGAAAAACATTTACCTCATCTGGTGAAACCAAAGGCATGGCTGATCATTTCCTTGAGCAAATGACATATTCACAGTCATGATAAGACCCATCAGCTCAACCAATAGGAACCAAAGATTTTCCTTTCACTATCAAAATTACCACTGAACCTCCCAGCAGTTACAAACTAGTTTGTTCAGAGTTAAAATTCAGATGAGGAAAAACTGAAAAATGTATCACATAAAAAGAAAAATAAGAGACACGGCCCATATAATATTGCCTTAAGAAAAAAAACATACCCCAAATATAAACATTTTGAATTTATTTGGTATTGCTGAAGTGTGTGATTATTTCAATCAAGAAAGCATTATTGTAAATTTAAATTGCAATCTATTAAGTCTGCTCCACATGGGAAGGTTTATAGAGGAAACCAAATCAAAGAAGGGTCATATTTTTTTCTTTCACTTATTTTCGTTTATGAGTTCCCTAAAGGCAGAGTTTCTTTTACTCAGCCAGTTGTAATCATTTTTGAGTACAGGAATGATTCTGATTCCTTCCAACAACTGTCTACTGCAACCCTCTCACTGTTTTTTTAAAAACAAGCAGACTCTATAGCCATGGTAACAATAAGTGTCACCAACATCACATACTTCCTTTGCAGATTCTAGACTATTTATCACTTTAAAAAATGGTTTGTGTCATCTTGCACAATATTAAAAGTTGTTCTAGGACTTTGGAAATGAAACAATATGCCTGTTAAGCTATGAAGTTGGAAACAGCATTTCCCTCCCAGCTAGTCCTCAGTCATTAGCTTGCTCTTTCAATATCACTAAACTTTTTTAGCCCATATCTCTAGAAGTCTTTGGAGACCGACTCACAATACTTTCTTGCCATCTTTTTCTGAGCTAAAACTTGTTGGTACCACTTTCCTAAGCATTAGGGAATCTTGAAAATAACTTACATTTCTCATCAGTTGCTGAAGAAAAAAAAATCCATTTTCTTCTTGATTTGTTTTGGAAAGATTCAATAAGATCACCTTTCGCATGTGACTGGAAAAAGGAATTTTGCTCAGAAGATCCTGCATCTTTGACCTGGGATACTAGGTATATATCTGCTTATTGGAATATACAGTTATAAACATGCATTTGACTAGCTGGATACCTATGCTCCGCTACAAAACTATGTGATCAGGCTTGATAAATGGACATTTACAGCTTGAAAATTAATGAGTAGTTACAATCAGCCTCTCCTCTCCCCTTCTCTTCCTCAGGCTTGCCACACAGCAATCTCTTCTCTCCTATTCCCCTTCTCTCCCTTAGGCTGACCCCATTGATCCTCTCCTATCTTATTCCCTTCTCTCCCTCAGGTTGGCTCCATAGATCCTCTCCTATCCCCATCTCTCCCTCAGACTTGCTCCACAGAGGCCTCTCCTATCTTATCTCCTTCTATGCCTCAATCTAACTCCTTAGCATCACAGTGTTTTTCAGGTGGGGAAGGAGAATAGAATGTCTAAACTCCCAGCCCACAGGCCAGATGAGTCACGTGCTACCCATGCCTATGCCCAAGTGGCAGTTGAAACAGAGTTCTTTTCAGGTGGGGAAGGGGAGTAGAACGTCTAACTCCTTAGCATCAGAGCATGTTAATAATAAAAAATACTAATGATCTGACGTCATTTTGAAAAATCCTTTCTTAGCAAGCACCTAGAAGCCAAGAGGAACATACATGCCAAATTTCAAGTTTGTAGGCTTTACAGTTCTGGAGATTTCATGATGACGCGTGTTTTTTGCTTTTATATATATAGATTTCTGCACCAAATGACACCAGTGGCTCAGGATAAATTTTTTAAAATGTGTACACGAATCCCCATTTTAAAGAGCTTGTAACATACAAGTAGTCTCTAGTAAATTATTTGTTTAGCGACCGTTCGCAGTTATAATGGTGATGAAAAATAAATTTGTGATCGGTCCGTATATTTATGACCTTTACAGGTCTGTAAAGCTCTGAAAATCATAAGAACAATGACAATATTGTTTAGCAACTGCTTTGCTTAATGACCAAGTTGCTGGTCTCAATTGTGGTTGCTAAATAAGGACTACCTGTATGTGAATATTCCTGCTGGCAGCCTGTTCGGGATAGTTTAATTTCAGCAATGACATATTGGGGTAGTGAACTATGACCTAACACCTCCTGTAAATAAATATGATTCAACAGATGGCAGCACTTAGTTCCAACATCTAAGCTTAGACAATAAATTGATTTGGGATAATAGTTGGATGTGAGACCTCTGGGGAATACCATGTTTGTATGCTGTAAACCAGGAGTGTGAAATTCGCAGACCGGATGCGTCACACACAGGCCGCGCCCAAACCCGGTTTAGCGAAGGGGAGAAAAGTCGCAATGCATCACATGATATGACACCGTGAGTTTGACACCCCTGCTGTAAACTATTTTCATATTATTGAAATGAAAACATGGTTGGCTCTCTGATTTCACAATGAGTGGAACTCAATTCAAAAGACACAGCTACTGTTATTACTGCTGTAAATACTGCTCTAAGTCCTTTCTTGATTTGATGACCTACAAATACAATAAATATGACAAGGTAGGAAGCATTACTTATTTTTTTTCTTACCACTGGAGGAGCTCAAATTCAGTGTGAGGCACATGCTCATCTTTTTTCCTTTTCCTCCTTCCAAGCATCATTCTAAAGTCACATTATCCAACATAAACCTGTCTGTGTGTGTTTGCAGGAATTGAAATACATCTACCAGTATTGAACCAAATATCAAGTTATTTTGAGTACAATGAGAATGTAGGATTTCCACCAAATAAACCCTTAATTACATGAATCCCTTTTACAATTAGTACAATGTTGAAGCTTCTAATAGATAACGGTTACTTTTTTTTTTTTAATATCAAAGTTTTATTGGTTTTTGTAGGAAAAAGGGTAATGGAAATTTTTTTTTACAATTGTTGTTTTTAAAAAAGGGAGAAACAGAGTTACAAAGAAAAAGCACTCAGAGATATAATTCAAGG
>JANHFK010008320.1:512568-524710 GCA_036250565.1 Sibynophis collaris | reverse complement strand
AATTGGCAAATACCACATCTGGCTGGCCCGAGTGGGGGTGGGAATGGGTATTTTGCAGTATCCTTCCCCTGCCACGCCCACCAAGCCACACCCACAGAACCGGTAGTAAAAAATTTTGGATTTTATCACTGCTTCACCCTAAGTAACTTCTTTCATATAGATGTTAAATAATACAAGAGATACGACAAAGTGTATCCATAAAAGAAGATGAAAATACAACAACATTCAGGGCCTTGATTTTACCCAACATGTGCTGTAATATACTATATACAAAAAGAAGCATACAGAGACTTCCCATCAATAGTCACTTATTTTAGCATATAAATAAAGACAAGACAATCCCTACAAGAATCTACAGGGAAATATAATTACATAAAGTATATAGTATAATTGTGTGATAATTAAACATCATGTATTTTTTCTTCATTAGATTGTGCATTAGTATTAATTTTAAAGTAAATGCCTGTCCATTGAAGCAGATTGTAAGTGCCATTGAAATACACATGGAATGCAGGTTTGTCTGGAAATTTCTCTTCACAGAAATGTGTCTTCTGCAAGAAGAGGCGGAAGAGAATAGCTGGTTGTTGCGTGCAGTGCTCTCATGGCCGCTGTCCTACATCTTTCCACGTCAGCTGCGCTCAAGCAGCTGGAGTCATGATGCAGCCCGACGACTGGCCATTTGTGGTCTTCATTACCTGCTTTCGACATAAAATTCCATCTCAAGCAGAGGTAAGTAATAGAGACTTAATATTTGGTTCAGCCTAACTTAACATTTGTACTTGACACATTACTTTTGAACTTCTTAATCAGTTTGGAAAGGCAGTAGTAAAAATGTACAGGAGGCCCACCATATTATAGAAATGCTTGCTTTATCCTTTATTTTAAAATGTTTATCTGTTAAAAGCAACTGCTAGTTTTTTTGCTGTTGTTATTATAACTGGACCTTCTATTTATACCTTCATTAAAAGTTGATGGTATATAGTTTGCATCAGCAATAAAAATATAAAGACATAATAAAAATCTTAAATTAAAAAGCTTTTCAAAAGAGATTTACAAATGATCTTTCTGTGCTTTCCAGATAATGCATAGGAAACACTTGTATTTTGTGCAACTTTCCACAACCTTCAAAGGATTTCATGTAGTTAAACCATCGAGTTTTGTCTTTTGAATATAACATTGATTATAGTTCCTTTATTTCTACAGCGAGCTAAGGCTGGTCTACAGGATCTTGCTGTGGGACAGCCTGTGATAAGCAAGCACAAGAATGGACGTTTCTATCAATGTGAAGTGATCAATCTGACGAAGGAAACATTTTATGAGGTCAACTTTGATGATGGATCCTTCAGTAATAATCTATATCCAGAAGATATTGTGGTATGCTTTGCAATAAAAAAAATATTGCACCAGAAAATATACAGTGTTAAGAAATATAAAGTCTCAGATTGCTGAAGTGGGTCAAATCTCTAAAGCATCCGGACAATACTTTTGAGCTGCATAATGCAAAGCTAAATATAGCATAGATTATTTGACCCCTAAATTAAAAATCTCTTCCCTTTCTCCTTCCCTCTCTTCACTACCTTTTACAAACTTTCATTAAAGAAAAAAATAATTCCAAATGAAGATTCTATTCTATTATCAGATTTTTATTTGTTTTATGTTCATACAGATATCTGTATAACAAATGAGTAGTTATAGAACAAGGTTAGTTTTGTACATCTTGTAATTTGTTCATGGCAGGAATATTCTGATTATAAGATTAAGATCATTGCAACTGCCTCCTGATGTTAACAGAATTGTATTTAGACACTTTCCTGCTCTCCTCACTGCTATGTACCAGCTCAATTGTCAAACTTCTCCAGGGTCCATTATTTTAGGCAATGTTTCTTCTGTTTGCTATTCAGTAGATGATTATATTTCTCAAACTTTCTCCAATGTGGACAGAGTCGAGATTGCCTCCAGCTTGGTCCTCCAGCTCCAGGAGAAGTTGTTCAAGTGAGATGGACAGATGGACAGGTCTATGGAGCTACATTTGTGGCTTCTCATATCATCCAGATGTACCAGGTGAGTGAGAGAAATTGGATCAATCTTCTCATTTTCTCTCTTTTTAACTCTTTATGTATTGTTAATTTGGGAGTTCTGAAATCTCTGAAAGTTGTATTCTAGCTTGCCATGAGCAAGATAACATGTAATTGACTGTTCCAAAAGATACTGACAATACTGACTGATATATTAACATTTGTGTACAGAGGTGTTAATTCTCATACATTGTAATTGTGGCTATTAAACTAGTTTCTAGATAGTCTCTTCTGTTATTAGCAGCTGGTCTGCCAATTCCTTCATGATGAGTATGTGAAATTGTATTTCAGTTGGCTGGGATCCTGCTCCATAAAAACACTCTGTACTGAATTGCATGATACAGAAATAGCAATTGATGCTTATGTTCATCTGACAGCCACCTGATTGTTCTGATTCTAGGTGGAGTTTGAAGACGGATCCCAACTGATGGCAAAAAGGGATGATGTGTATACACTTGATGAAGAACTTCCTAAAAGAGTCAAGTCAAGGCTGGTAAATCAAACAGCGATAGATTCTGATACGTGAAATTCTTCTCACACAAGAGAGCATCAGTTCCCACATAGTGGGACACATTTCTTCTGTCACTAGGACACTTCCAGATGCTTCAAGGATATAATAAAATTATTAAACTAAAGGTTCCAAAAGCCATTTCAAAGGAAAGAAAAAATAGATTTTCAGAATACTGTTTGTTGAGCCATTGTTGAACTCTGCAAATCTGTAGATTAATGGTAAACAGCACTTGGAGTCTCAAGAGTGAGGTGGATCTATAGTACATAGTTTACTCTAAACTGGATAGTTAGATTCCCAAAATCTACTCTCTGTTTTTTCCAGTAAAATAATCTGATTTTTATTATGCAAGAGGAAAATTGTAAAGAATCATCACTTATAGTCCAGTTTTCTCATTGTCCTTTTAACATTTTTGTTTTTACTTGGTTTTCAGTCTGTTGCCTCTGACATGCGCTTCACAGAGATCTTCACAGAGAAAGAAGTCAAACAAGAGAGAAAAAGACAGAGGGTGATCAACTCGCGTTATCGTGAGGATTACATCGAGCCTGCACTGTACCGGGCCATTATGGAGTAATAGCTTGCAGCAGGATTGCAGTGACCACCCCAAAATGGATCCTAGCACTCCAGCACAGCAAAAGCCAAACAGACAGTCTTCATATCCCACTTTTTTAAAAAAAGAAATGAGATAAGGTTATCTGACTCTGTAGCACCTTGAAGGTATGGATTTGGCTTTACTGGCAAACTCCAAGGCTATCATTCGGGGGCACATCTTTGAATTTGTGAAGAATTTTGGTTCATACCAGCTTCAATGTCTTCGCTGTTAGCTGTGAGTTTCTTCATTCAATACAAACTGTTCTTTGCCAGAAGGATAACTTTCCATTACCATCCAAGGAGTAGCCCAGACAGTCACAGTGCTAAAAATGACTTTCCCCTTTTTTCCTGGATTAAATGTCTATTTCTGAGGAAAATTCTAAGCTCATCCTGCCTGCACAAAACTGGTGATGTTACTGGTGCTTGACAATGAATTCCTTTTTATATTTATAACCCTGTTTGTTTGTCATGAGCACGCTTCTTCTTTTTTTTAAGCATCACCTCTCCGAGAACAGAGCTAAGTGATCTGAAGAAAGGAGAGTGAAATTGATTAACTCTCTTTATTCCCAACTTCTTGAACCTTTGAAGCTTTTGTCCCTATTTTATATTCAGAGACTTATTTACTCATATGTTTAATTGTTATAGTTTGTGCCTATGTAATAGGAAAAGGTTTTGAGCCATTCAGCGCTGTGCATTCCTCAGGCAAGAAAATCCTGGGAAATATCCTCGAAGGCAATAAGGACTACAAGGATTCCCGTTCCTGTTTGGCTTGGAATGGCCATAAATTGGGCCCAGGTTTGCAACAAGATTGCTTGGGAAAATTAGCATTCTTTCATCTCACTGGCAGTGACCCCAAACTCTGGGATATTTGAATCCAGTTTGAATATTCATTAAATTATGTCAGAGGTCAGCATTATTGGTATTTCCGTTTGGAAGCTTTGCACTGTTTTTGCCCAAACCTATACAGGTAAGACTAAATGGAAGGGCTCATGTATATTTAGATTTATCTTTTGTGGGACAGAGAAAAGGAAGCCGAAGGTACATTTTCAAGAGGTGTCTCATTTCTTTGCTGTGCAGTCATTGGGGCAATTTTCATCCAGATATATTGCAAGAAAAGAAAAGCTACTTGTCCAGTTATAAACATGCCCTTGTAGTCTGTGTCTATAGTACCTGGAACATGCCCATATCATCTAATCTTGGAAGATAAATGTGCTCATGTTTACTATGGTAGAGACTCCAGGGAAGACTGTAGTAAAACTGTAATACTGTACTGACTAATACAGTGTAGTATTCCTTCCCTTTATTTATCTGTTTATCTTGCTACATAAAGTTCACACAACATATAGGTAGTCCTGTATTTACCTCCATTCATTTAAAAGTGATTCAGAGTTATGACAGCCTCAGAAAAAGTGACTGGCGAACTCTCATCAAAGTTACAAACTGTTGCATACCCCCCTCTGTCAGGTGATCACAATTCAGGCATTTGACAGTCGACTCACATGTGGGATGTAGTTGCAGCATCTTGCAGTCACACGAAGGTTGTGATTTG
The DNA here is from genome assembly GCA_036250565.1 of Sibynophis collaris. Taxonomy (NCBI): domain Eukaryota; kingdom Metazoa; phylum Chordata; class Lepidosauria; order Squamata; family Sibynophiidae; genus Sibynophis; species Sibynophis collaris. The sequence goes on along the minus strand of JANHFK010008320.1, from coordinate 519,987 downwards.
TGATTTTCCAACAAGCAAAGTCAAATGGAAACCAGGTTCACTTAACTGTAATTCATTTAATGACCACATGTTTCACTTAATGACCGTGGTAAAATGGTTGAAAAATAGGTCCAGTCATACGATTCATTTTATGACAGCACCAACTTACAACAGAAATTCCAATCCTAATTGTGATTGTAAATTGAGGACTACCTATTGAAGCAAAATTCTTCAAAGTTCCGGTGAACAAAATCTCAAAGCCTTTTCTGACTATCTCCTTCCTTTATTAATTAGGATCCTGAATGCATTTTGGAGGAAACCTACAAGAAGTGGAGAGATGTACATTTCAGTATACAGTATTGATCTCCTTTCTGGATTACCTTAGAATTTAAATCTGTATTATTATAGAGATTGGCTCTCTTCATAAGCACAATATGGGTCTTGAATAGATGTCGTGTTAATATTTATTTAAATGGTTTGTGCTATCTAGCAAGATGGACAGGCTTTTTTTTTGACCCTTGGGTATTAAGCAAAAGTCATTCTGGGCAATACATTCTCTAGATCAGTATTCTTTTGATTCCCCAGGAATGTTTTTAGTACGAAACAGCGATCCCCCTCTCTTTTCTTACCTCAACCTGGAGGTTACTGCTGCCCCAGATATAATAGGCTTTTCTGTATCAATATTAAAACTGAATCATGATGCCAAAGGTTCGTTCAACAGGCATAGGGACTTTTCCTTAAGTTTTTTCTGCTTTTAGATTGAAAATAAACTCTAGATGATATGTATCAATGGATTTTAAAAATATTTTTGAACTGTAGCTTGGACTGTTCAAAATCTTTCTGAATTTTTAAAAATGAATTAACATCTTAATCAAATATGCCTAGTATATCTACAAATTTGTTTAATTCATTTCAAAATTTAGAAGATGATTTTACAGGATTTTTCCCGGATTTTAATATGTCTGCTTATAATTGAGCAGGCAGTAAAAATTCTAAGAGCCCTTTTAATCATTATATCCTATTTTATTCTTACAAATGTGTCTGTAGCTCTCATCCAGTCAAACTGCAATTGTTTTATCTTAAATCATTGTAATAAAATTGTTGATTAATTTTATAAGTTTGACACATAATTGGGATAAACTTCTTCCTATTGATGGTTTAACAAGCTTTTGAAAATATAAGCATCATTTTCTTACTTTGCCCCTGTCATTTAATATATGCACACACCTCTGTATAAGGTTGCAGCAGGCTTTATATGTACAGAAAGAACAAGATGAAATATGTGATCTAAACATGACCTATTATGATTCCTTGAAAAAAAAACTCCAATAATTTCTGACCTATTGGAAGTTGTGCTGGTTTTAGGATGCCAGTGTGAGATGTATACAAGACAGGCAGCTTTATGTATTGTTTTTCTGATCTAGTAATATAATTTTGGACTAGACTCAACTGATTAAATCTGAAACACTTTAACATGAAAAGCCTGTGCGTCTTCAGTTATACTGCTGGATTTCATTCAACATCTCTCCTAGGTTCTTTCTTTTTTTAATAAGTTACATCTATTCAGTCTCAGTAACTGGTATATAATCAGCTACCTACCCCAAGTCAGGAATTATTCTAGATTTTCTTCAGTTATTAATATTTCTAGCTTTTATTTAGTTAGAATAAGTGTTCATATTTGTGTGTGTGTTTGGAAATTCATTAGATTTAGGTTCACAGCTCCTGATCAGGGGAATAAAAATGGAAAGTGGAACTCCTAAGAAGAGAGTATATGGAATGAAGATAAGCAAAATAAGAGAAACAAACCTCTCCCTTTCTTGTGGAATGTAATGTGGCAACATAAATTAGTAGAAAAATATAAAATGCAAGAATTGATAGGTCTATATTTTTAAAAAATATCTAATTTGTACATTATTATTATTATTTTATTATTATAGTTTTATATGCCCCTTATTTAAAATTATATCTAAGTGTATACGTAAAAAGATATATAATTCTTGTTTTATAATTCTAACATACATAATTATTCTGCCTCCTATTTTCCCACAAAAACCCTGTGATGCAAACTGGACTGAGAGTGACTAGCCCAAAGTCATCCAGCCAGGTTTAGAACTCATAGTCTTCTGGTCTCTAGGCCAGCACCTTAACCACTACACCAAACTGACTTTTAAGATGTAGCATGATGTATTTATACTGAATAGTTATCACAGATTACTTTTGTTTAAACAAATGCAAAGTACATAGCAATTGTTTATGAACAAAATTATAGTCATTTGGATCCTAGTCTGCATTGTAATATATCTATGATTTTATGTATTTAAATCCAAAAAAATTCTGACAACACAACATACGACAATACCTAGTAAGGTGAGCTGCTTTTTACTGTATCTCAGATCTCCTTCGCATAGCATCCAAGAACAAATGGTTGTTGTGACCACTTTGTCTCATAATGTGAACAATTTAAGCTTTGATTAAGGCTGAAACCTTAAGAACTAATTGCATCAAAATTAATGAAATTTCCTTTAGAATTTCCATGTGTAAAATAGTATAGGAAGCTTTTACAATACCTTGGCTTTAACTAATTAATGAACTCATCAAATTATTTCTTAAAAATGCTGAAACACCAGTCTTGGGTTTTTGGTTTTTTTCCCTGAGAGCACTTAAAAACGAATGTAAGGATTTTTGGTTTCTTATTTGCCAATAATAGATGCCTGAGCATTCCCATATACTACAAATCACCTTTCCCTCTTCAAAATTACTGGTCAGTCCTACAAAACAGTGTATGTATTATTATTTTTTAAATCAGGAAATGAAGTGTTTACAGAAAAAGGAAGGTGTGACTTTTCATCTAATATCTACAACAATATCCTTTGCTGAGGTCCAGTCTCCAATTAAAACTGCATATTAGTCATCAGAACAACATTTCTTCTCAATACTGTTATTTATGCAGTGGCCTAGTCTGCATGTTTGTCAAACTTTATTTAAAAGAAATTTTAAAAATGACAAATATGCAGACTGAACCATTTATTTTGCTACAAGGATTGTGTGGACAGTGACTAGACTAGACTTTACTAAAAACACTGGAGGGCTGTAAGGCTAGAAACTTTCAATACTTGCCTAGGAACTAGTTAAGATCAGCCATCCTGTGAGAGGCCCAGGCTGGGCTAAAGAGAGATTAGCACAGTAATGATCTTTTACTTGGCTTGTAGAGAAAAGGGAGGAAAGCCAGCAGGAACTGTGGTAGAGATGAAGAGGATTTTTGTGCTGGACAGGAAATCATGTTCACTGCAGCTGAGCTGACCTTCCATTTGTTTGTTAACTTTTACTAACTGGGTCTTGATTCCAGACACTTGGACACACAGCAGGAAGTGGAAAGTGATTTAGTTTCTTAAAGCCCCAATTCTTGAACTATTTTACCAGACATCATCAAGAGTTAGGAGCATGCAAAACAATACAGTGCATACCATTCATCCATACAAGCCCTATTAGATTTGCAGAGTACCGTATGTTATTTATTTATAAAGCGAGCCAAACTATCTTTTTCAATTTTGATATGGTATCTGGTTTAACCTGTTTTAGTCAAGACTGACAGCAGAGAAAGAAAATTCTCAGAAAATAAGAGTGCAACTGTAGCAGAACTGAGCTTGGAATGTTAGCCATTTATCATTTTCATAATAGAAAACCAGCAAATTGGGTGGCCTCCAACTGCATTGGAACGGCAATTCCCAACATTTCTGGAATGTAGCAGACTGAAGATAATTTCTCCTATGTTAGAAATTTGAACTGCTACTGAGTTTCAGCATTATCTTGCATGTTTTAATTTTGTTTTCATCAGAGAAAAAACTCTGTTATATGAAGCTCCTGCATCTTTTTTTTTCAGTTAAGTCCTATATGTTTCTGTTTCTGTTCTCATTTGTATAACTTAGCATGATTTTCTCCTGGCTTGGATATAAGCATAAAGAATGTTTCCACTTCTCATATTTAGATTTTCCCCTTTCAAAATGTTCACACCTCTCTCCCTTTATTTCAGAGGTAATATTGTGAATACAGGACTAACAAATTACCTAAGGAGCTTCATGGATAGGGATTTAGACACAAGTCTTCCTAGTTCCATTTTTATTGTTTTTTCAGTACTGACAAAAAAGAAACAGAGATAAAAATACATAATATTGTCAAAGAAAAGAAAAAAACCCACATAGAAAGTGCTTTTCAAAAAACGTATTTGGAAAATACTTTCAGAAAATAAATTCTTTGTTTAGAAAAATTTTATGGGCTTCCTAAATTCTGAAAATACTTGTACAAATATTCAGTTACCAAATAAGGAAGGATTTTATTTTCTGAGCTGAGCTATATTTTCATGCTTACCTATTGTCAAGTATCAAATACTGGAAAGCAACAGTTGATATTACTTTTTTATTTGGTTGAATGGATAGTATTAGGATCTAAATGTACTAAAACTCTAGTACCTCTGGAAACATTTACATCAATTAGAAAACTATGGAATGGAATGTCATGTTTTTCCCATGCTAAATTAACTAAGGAAAGCCAACTTTAAATATAGGGAGGAAAAGATGATGATGTGGAAATAATTGGATGGAAGTGAGGATATTGACTTTGGATCAACTGATAAATTATGAAGATAATTTTTAACATATTTTGCATTGAGACAAATATCTTCTACCGGATATAACTCAATGGCAATATTTATAGTTACAACATTTAACAGCTTTCTCCAGTTTTAGAGAAAGTACTAGATTATATGAACAGAACAGAATATTTGGAAGGGATTTTGGACGCCTTCTAGCCCAATCCCTGCTCAAGCTGATGACTTTATACCATTTGAGACAACTTCTTCATAAAAACCTCCAGTGATGGAGCACCCACAACTTTTGGAGGCAAGCTTCCACTAGTTTATTGTTCTCAGTGTCAGGAAATTTCTCTTTATTTCTGGGTTGGATCTCTCCTTTATAAATTTCTATCTGTTGCTTCTTGTCCTGCCTTCAGGTGCTTTAGAGAACAAGTTGACTTCCCTTTTCTTTATGGAAGCCTCTTAGATATTGGATGTACTGTATCATGTCATTCCTGTTCCTTCTCTTCATTAGATTAGACATGTCCAGTCACTGGAACCGTTCTTCATATGTTTACCCTCCAGTAATAATTTTTGTTGCTCTTTCCGGTAATCTTTCTAGAATCTCAACATATTTTTTTATCTTGTGGCAACCAAAACTGGGTGTAATATTCCAAGTGTGGCCTTATCAAGGCATTATTAAGCGGCACTAACACTTCATGTGATCTTTGTTAAGGCAGCCCAGGATTGTGTTGGCTTTTTTGGCAGCTGCAGCATGCTGCTGGCTCATACTTGAATGGTTATCCACTAGAATTCCTAGATCCCTCTCACAGTTACTGCTATTGAGCCAGGTGTCACCTCTTCTATACCTATGCAATTTTTTTTCTTGCCAGAGTGTGGCATAAAGTGTAGTTTCTTTTTAATTTTGTCAGTCTCGAAGGCATTGGCAAGGTATGTGGAGAGATGAAGGTCAGCATTTGGTTGCTCAACCATTGACTTTGTTGGCTGATTAGACTGATAGCTAATATTGCCATGATCAAGGGAGGTGATAACCAACTATTGGGCAACAATGTACTCCTGCTTATTTAAAGGAGACATTTTTATGATTTCTATTTAAAAAGCCACTTTTTAACCAAGTATTTTTTCTAAACATAGGCTAGTCTCAAATACTCCATTATTGGGTATGATGACAGAGACAGTGAAGGTTTTTAATTATACATCTATGATTTTAATTGCATTAAACCATGTTTCTGTTACCTGAGAGAGCAACAATGTTGGCAGCATATGGAGGCAAGTCATATTTACACTCACAGCATATCTTCTTAAGAGTAGAGACACTAGAGATAGATCATTCTGGATTGCCCAGAGCCTGCAATACCAAGGGCAGGACATTGTTGATCATTACAGTGTAGTCAGCCAGCCACTCTGAGAGAGCCCCTAGTATGATCTGGCTCTGTTAAAATGCCTGCTTATTGTGGAGCAGAAGCAGGCAAAATAGAGGGTAACTATTCTCTTAAGTGTGTTCTCTTATGACACACTTTCTCAACCTAATTGGCCATACTGGTTTGAGACAATGAAAATTGTAGTTCAGATGTTCAGGAGTCTGCCTTGTTGATAAGTCTGATTTAAGCTTGTCTAATTATTCTTGGAGGAACACTTGGCAGCTTGAATATCTTCCTTTACCAATGTGGTGTGTGATTGATTCATCTTATTGCCTTCATCTGTTCAGTTGAATTTACTTTCAATTATCTCTTTTATTGTCATTTGGGGATTTGCTGAACAGACTGGAGTTTTCTTTAGAAAATACTCCTAAGTCATGTTTGTAATAAAATATCATAATCAGCATTCACTGAATAAAAAAAATCATCTCCCAAACTTATAAAAGCATATAGAATATGAAAGAAAATTACCTAGGACACTGTTGAGCTTCAAAAGCTACCTGGATGAAGTTTTCTTACTTTTGCAAAATGTCAATACTGAGAAGGCCAGGTACATTTTTGAGGAGTGGAATGCAAGGTATTCCAAAACAATAGACGTAGCATAAGACCTGCCTTATTATTAATATCTCCCTTATTTCTTGAGGACCAAGACCTTGAGCAGATCCTCTTCACATCATCTGCTAGGATGGCAAAATTATTTTGGAGGATACATACCCTGATAAAGATCAGAGCTGCACCATAAATGGCTTTGCAGCTAATAAACAGCAACTAAAACAGACAAATATCTTTTCCTCCTTATCACTGTGAACTTGCTAAGATTGGTTGAAATGCTTACTTCCTGGGTGTCTCTGCCCCAAACTCTGCCAGTTTGTTAACTGATCAGGCAAAGTCTTGGCTTATTACTTGGGGAAGAGCCTGTACTCATTTTATGCTCATTTTCTTTTAAAGCCTTAGCTTTTGATGTTTTTCTTAGAAATACACTTGATGTATTTTTATAGATGAATTCCATTACCAGCAAGATAAATAAGAAAAATGTAACTAATCTCTTTGCTCATTGATTCAACCTTCTTTCCTTCATCTATTCAGTTAAATTTACTTTAATTATCCCCTTTATTGTCATTTGGAGATTTGCTGGGCAGAATGTGTAGTCTTCTTTAGAAAGTACTCTTAAAAATACTAATGTAAAGATAGAAAGAGCCACAGGATGAAACAAAGTCGTATGTAAGTGTGAATACTAGCTATAAAAGTGCAATTAAATTTTAAAGTAATGTCCTGGCAGATGTTGGGAAGATACTTGGAAGAATGTATTCTACTCCCTGAATAGAATGTGTGCATTATAGTACTAGAAAGTAGTAGAGTAAGTCCATAATATTCTGTTGCCTGAATAAAAAGCAGAAATGCCCCACCCACCATTCAGTATATCATAGTACTGCC
>JANHFK010008320.1:414836-425505 GCA_036250565.1 Sibynophis collaris | reverse complement strand
TTCTCTTTCCAGCCAGAAGCTTGCCTCATTTCTCCTGGGCAATCCGCTCCTGCAGTCCCTCGAAGAGTGCTCACTTCTTTCCTGCAGTCTCTCTCTCGCATTTCCAGCTCCCATTTCCTGCGTCGGCGAGTGGGGCCATGCCCGTCAGCTTGCCCCGCCAGACCCTCCGATGCCTAGGGCGTTAAGCCGGCGCCTCCCAGGTGACTGCCGTCAACCTGGGGGCACCCGCAGCCGCCCTTTCGGCAGGTGACCCCTAAACCAGGCCACCTGTGCTCCTACGGAGCCCACCGGAGGGTCAGAAAACGGTCGCTGGGACGGAGAAAGTGTCCCATGCGACCACCGCCTGCAAAAACCGGAAGTCAATTCCTCTATTGAGCGGCAACTTTTAAAGGGAGACCACTTATCTGATGAGGTCATCGCCACTATCTTAGCCGATAGGCGACCGTCCACTGTCCGGATTTACAATTCTTCGTGGCGACGCTTTGCAAGCTGGTACACCTCCAGGGACATTATTCCCACATCGGCCACCATTGCCCAGGTACTGTCCTTCCTCCAACAAGGCTTATCCCGGGGCCTAGCCATCAACACATTAAGAGACAGATCTCTGCCCTCGCCACGGTGCTTCGGACTCCCCCGTATGCCTCTCTCTCTCTCACCATCCCAACGTGCAACGTTTCCTACAGGGGGCCACCAATCTCAAACCCCCCGTTATATATAGATTTCCATCCTGGGATCTTTCCAAAGTTCTCCAGGCCCTAACAGGACCCCCATTTGAACCCATCTGCACTGCCTCCTTGTGTCACCTGACTCTCAAGACAGCCCTTTTAGTGGCAGTGACCTCTGCTCATCGCATCTCCGAGATTGCGGCCCTCTCCTCACGTTCGGACCTATGTATATTCCACTCCGACAGGGTCATGCTCCGTCTCGACCCCACCTTCATCCCAAAGGTCAATTCCATGTTTCATAGGGGGCAGGAGTTACTTCTCCCCAATTTCTGCGCTAACCCATTCCACCCCCTGGAACGTCAGTGGCATACCCTAGATGTTCGCAGGGCCCTCTGTATCTACCTTAACCGTACAGCACCTCACAGGCGCTCGGAGGCCCTCTTTCTTTCCTTTCACCCCGCCTCCCTGGTTCCAAGGTTTCATCTTCCACCATTGGACGTTGGATCAGGGTGTGCATCGCCCTGGCGTACCAATCTCAGGCCCTTCCCGTTCCCTGCCGACTAACGGCTCACTCCACCAGGAGCGCGGCTACCACTGCCACCTGGACCACCCAAGCTTCACTAGAGGAGGTCTGCAGGGCGGCCACATGGGCAACTCCCACTCAGTTCATCCGACACTATAGGTTGGATGCCTTCGCCTCGGCGGACGCCTCCTTTGGGAGACGGGTTCTATAGCAGTTCACTCAGAGTTGGGGGCCCCAGCCCTTAATCCCTCCTGAGGGTCCTTCCGGCTTCGGTAGATCCCATTCCTGGACTATTCAGCAGTTCTACTGGAGAATGGGCATTGTCTTACCTGATTGTCTTACCTCTCAGTGGCTGCTGAATAGTCCACCCCACCCTATCTGGGCCCTGGGCCCGGTTATTCACTTGTCTGTCTGCCAGGATCGGTTGATGCATGCCTGGGCGGATGTATTATCTTCTCTAGAATATCTTTCAGACCATCTCCTTCACGAAAAACTGGAGGTAAGAGGGACGAGTGGGAGTGTCTTCATGCAAATTCGACTCAGTCTCAGCCAATCAGATGGGAGCTATACCATTCCTGGACTATTCAGCAGCCACTGAGAAGGGGCCTTCAGGTAAGACAATGCCCATTCCATTTGTGCATTTTACAAGTGCATCACTTAGCCATGGAAATTCTGACCCTAGTTACAATCATTAAATGAGGACTATCTGTATTCCAAAATATTCTTGACCACAAGAACATTTTATGATGTTCAGAAGCTTTGAGAATAAGTGACATTAAATTCAGACGGCCATTTAAGATTTGTATGCAGGTTAGATTATAAAATAATTTTGATTTTATCTGGTTTTTAATTTTTACAAATTTTAACATATACAATCTAGAATATTGCTAATTTTACTTATTTTTTCATATTACTTAATTCATTTCATAGCAGTTATTAATGAAATATATATTGTCAGTGGAATGTTAAACTATTTGTGAGAAATGCCACCTGGAATGGTATAAAAAGGTTTAATAGTACTTTGCTATGATGACAGTCAAAACTATAAACATACCAATGCATTTCTTGATTTATTGGACAAGTATTTGTTTACTAATGATCACTAAAAAAGCCTTGGAATGTACTTTAAATTTCTGATAATTCTTTGAAAAGTTCAGAGAAATAATATCTTTGATTTGCAATAAGAGAAATGATCGATGCTATTAGATATTCAAGGTTTGTGAATTATATGTTTTGAAAATATAAGAATGTTTGCTTATTGAAGAGTATTTACAATTACTCCTTTAAAGTACCACTATTAACCATTTCTGTTTCTTTTTTTCCTTTTTAATCAAATAAGAATTCTGGAATGTTTCAAAAGTTATCGACTGCAAATGAATTATTACAACTTTTGTTGCAGGTTTTTTAAATATTTGCTTTAGGTGCAGTCAGATCTATGAACTTCTTTTTCCTTCATTCCAATGCAAAATAAAGAATCTTTTAAAAACATTATGGCATTGCTATCAACCACTAAAACAATCAGTCATGTTCTTTATTATGGTCACAGACCAATCCAGATAATAGCAAAGCAAACAAAAGATCAGTATGAAAAACATGTTAGCAAGATCTAGATAAGCTCACAACCTAAGTAATTAATCCCTCACCAGATCTTTTTCGGTGCAATAAGCCTGCAGAATTTGCCCATATTAAGAATCTTTCAGTAGAATAGAAATATAAAATATAGTAGGTCTACTTGGTTTACTACTCAAAAGCACAAATGCTTCATTAAAAGAGGACATGAGTCAGTTTTTCAACCTCCCCATGAGTCAGAAGGACACATCTAGTCTCTTATAGATAGTCCTCAAATAACAGCTATTTTTTTAGCGATTATTCAAAATGACAACACCACTGAAACAGTGACTTACAATCAGTCTTTGCATGTACAGCTACTGCAGCATCCCTGATATCACATGATCCAAATTTGGGTCCTTGGCAACTGGCTTGGATTTATGATTGTTGCATCATCCCAGGATCATGTGATCACCATTTGCGACCACCTCCTCCAGCTCACAACAAATAGAGTCAATGGAGGAAGCCAGATTCACTTAGCGACTATGTGCATTACTTAACTGTAGTGATTCACGTAATGACCATGTTAAACATAATAAAATCAGGCACAACTCACTTAACAACTGCCTTGTTTAGCAACCAAGGTTCCAATCTGAATTGTGATAATAAATTGAGGATAATCTATATAGGGTTATTTAACCTTGGTGGTGCAGTGGTTAGAATGCAGTATTGCAGACTAATTTTGCTGACTGCCAGTAGTTCAGTTCTGACAGGTTCAAGGTTGACTCAGCTTACTATCCTTCCGAGGTTGATAAAACTGGGGACCCAGATTGTTGGGGGCAATATGCTGACAGTGTAAATGGCTTAGAAAGGGCTATACAACACTATGAAATGATATATAAGTCTAGGTGCTATTGCTATTTTTAAAAAATGCCTTCTGCCATCAACTTTGATTTGTGTTTGGTATTTCTTAGGAACAAATTTGCTGTAGAGCAGTTCCCCCCACTCTTGGAAGAGTTATTTAAATGAAAAGTTTCAAAGAGAGCATTGTCCCTATTTCATTGAAAAGATACATCAATATATTTTCATGACTAACAATAGAAGAAAACAGGATGCTTGTTGCAATGCTTTTTGAACAATTCAATTGTAAATTCTAGGCTTCAAAAATTCACTAAAGTGAGCTTCATTTGATAGGCCCTATACAGCGGACCTTTTCTGCCATGGCACCTGCATTATAGAATCTTTTCCCCCAGTTGGCCTCATCACTCCTGAGCTCCCTCAAGATCTGGTTATGCCAGCAGGCCAAGAAACATCAGCAAATGGGTGAACTAGCGAGGTGGCTTCCTTACGATTAATATTCCTTCCCCTATTTTCCTTTTTGTTTTAGTTTTGTTTTCATAGTTTTTAAAAATGTTTTTAATAAGTATTTCTTCCCTCCTGGCTTAATATTTCTATTGGAATCTCATTAATTCAAGTTCATTGGAATTTTTAACACAGCCCTAGTTTTAATGAGACAGTGGTTACTATTAGGCTATATTCAACAGAGAAAGTTAGAAGAACAATCAAAGTAAGGGGGAAATATTTTGAATTTTGAAATGTAGAAGATAGATTTGTTTATCTATCTAGGCAGCATGGGGTGTTTTACTGCATATATAAATGAGATATGAACCTGATTTAGAATATTTTGATAATTGTGATCTGTGTAGGAGAAGAGCAGGAAGAGCTGGAGCATGGAGTTAAGTGCTTCATTAGCTTATAGTCATTACAAACAGTCCAAATCCAACCCCTCCTGAATTCCATTGGCCCTTATGTAGCGCCAATTTAATACTGAACTCCAGTTGAGTAGATTCTTGTGTGTAGGCTACAATCTATGCTACAATCTAATGGATGGTCCCGATTCTTTGTGCCTAACATCTGACACCAATACACAGATGGTTATCAGATGTATTACTTTTGTTATCTTTTATCAAGTAAGTAGCAATGTTTCTGAAAGCTGCCTGAATTAAAGAACAAACCAGATAAAAATCAACAAGCTGCAATATAAATTAAGCAAGATGGTGTTAATCAATCAAACACATAGCCTGTTCTGGAATGAGATTTTTCCTGAAAAATATATTTACTCTTGAAGTGTTCTTTAAATTTCCCTCAATTTTCAAATAGTGCTGATGATAAGCAAATTTACATTTGACTGCATCATTCCCCCTCTGAATCCTGTGGCACCCTGTACTGTAGAAGCCAAGGGTGCAAACTCTCTTTCCCAATCTCCACCAACTGGAATCTACCCTGAAAGATGGAGATGAAATAGCACAACTCTGTGCTTCTCACCCCAACCTCTGAACTGATCCAGAAGAATACCATGGTTGATGGCATCTAAAGCCACAGAAAGGTTAGGTGGGGCGAGGATGAATGCAGTACTCCAATTCTGCCTTTGCCAGAGATCTCCATTCCATAGCTGGGTCTAAAATTATGTGCTTCTGACATACTCACTTTGCTTCTGCATGGGGCTGATGTTATATTAAAAGCATTCTTAACTGAAGTTATTTTTCTGCAAGGAATATCTTTTAGTTTCTAATGAAGCACATATCTCCAAAATCATGCATATGAATGTTTTTGTGTATGTATGTTTGTTTGTTTGTCTGTCTGTCTGTACTTGCATGTGCTTGCATATTTTTCTTTAAGCTTCTGACTTAGAAAATATACAAAAATTAGAGTTTCTTTTGGGATGTTGTGTACTTTTTGTATCTTTTTTTGCATTTGGTCCCTGCTCACCAACAGAAAATGCAGTAATTCACATTGTTATGATATGATTGCAGTCCATAAGTTAGCATGGACTTCTAGCAACTTCTACAATAATGCAAGGAATGGTGGATTATTTTCTCATTTAGCAATGCATACACAATCACTTTCTTGGCTGTCCCTAAAATGGAGTCCATTCAGAAAAAAAACATATAAAAGATATAGAATTTACACCCTGGAGTGGTTCCTTGTTTATAGGTTATCACCAAAATGCAGAAAACTGTTGGTATGGATTCAGAAGTATATACAGAAAAGAATCAGTATTTCTTTTTTGCTTGATGTCCATATTTATAGGCTGCGTTGAAAGTGGAAAAGGCATGTCATGAAATAACATCAGTAGACTTTGATTCACGCAATGCAAATGGAATCCCTGTTAAGTGTAACGGAAGAGTGTTATCTGCAATAGTTTCCAGCTCTAATGGCTACAGGAATCATTAGTATAGAGTTTGCTATTCTCCAATAATGACTTTGTTTCTGTTGTTTTGGGGAAGAATTCAAGTACATCGCATACAAGCTATAAACAAGGGCTACATGGCAGTTTTTGGAATAATAAAGAAGGGGAGCAGAACGATCCCCTTCTTTAATTATACTTTATCTAGTTCACAAAGGACAAACATAGCCCATTGACCAGAAGTAGAATTCTATTATGACTTTCAATATTGTTTCATGCCATCTGGAATTAGAATGATATGAAAAAGAAAGATTTCCTCTAAGGTTTTTTTTTCCTTTGAGACTTTTTCAAATTCCAACTTTACATAAAATGAGAAGAGAATCTGTTCCCTGAGATGGCTGTACAATTCTTGGAGTTAAGGCTACCTTGTCTAGGAATGTTTTTTTACTCAGCTCCAGTTGGTTTACCAGATTAAATTGTTTGTTTGTTTATATTAATTTTTTATGCCACCCATCTTACTGATAAAGCGATTCCTGAAATTGTTCCAGTACCAGAATGGACTGCCTATAATGATCCATACTTTAATAATTTGATCTAATATTGTTGTAGCATGTTCTATATAGGGTTCCCTTGAAGATACTTTGCATTTTCTAAGAGTAAGCACAACTCCAAGAAAGTGTAAATAGTACCAATGAAGGGGTTCTCCTGCCTGCCAGAAGGATAGGCTTTTGATACCAGGATATTTTCAGAAAAATATTTCCTCTGATAGTTAACAGCTGGAGAGATTGCCTGAATTTCTGTGCATTCTTTTGCTCCAAGTGGCTTATGATACAACCTCTTACAGCAGTTTCCAGCTCAGCCCTTGTAGAAAAATATATTACACATCAAAGATAACACTGAAAGAAATGATGATGTAAAGATTTGATTTGAAATGAACATAGTTCCAGTTATAAAATAATATATGTACAGATAGAATTTTACTTTTCAGTAGGTGTTAAGAAAAAAAACGATGTGAGGAAGAAGCAGCATACATGTATTCATGTTAAAAAGTTGCATGATAAATTGAATAGCTTGAAGTATAGAATGTTGGGTGCAAATATGGAATTATTTGTTGAATGCAGTAAGAAGGGTATATAACAGAATGATTCAAATGTAGCAGGGAAGGAGACAAGGATATGTAATATTCTCAATAGTTTGAAGTGTTTATTGATAAATGTGCAAGAAATGTTTAAAGGTGTGTTGTTTGGGGATGTGAATATATGTATGATTGATATGCATATATGATTGTATGACGAAAAGAGGTAGTGTGCAGCATTTGGTCTATTGTGAAAAATGAATATTTGTTGTAGGAAACAAAAATGTTTGTGTATAAGAGCATGCTTCTGCTTGCTTTATGATAGTGTGGGTTGGCTATCCAGGAGAAACAAATTAAATTGGATGCAGTGGAAATGGGGTGCTTAATTGTGTATGGTAAAACAAGAAGAACTGTATGGGTGTTGAAATCAATGTAGATTGAATACATCAGTGGATGATGAGTGAAAGTGAAGTATTCATGATTCATTCATATAAAGAGAATTACAAAACAAATCTAGGAAGGAAATGTAAATTGGTTGAAGGGAAGGGGTGGATCAAGAAAGTCATGGCTGAGTGAAGATAATGATATCCTCAAAAGAGAGTGAGAAGCTTAAAGAGCCAATCACAATGAATGGATATAGAAATAAGAGATATAGTGAATGAAGTTGAAATATTGCAGATTTAGCTTTATTTTATTTTTTTCAGGTCCTAATTTCTTTGGTTTACTATTTCTTATCCCTTTTGTGTTTTGCCTAATTTTGCTTACCTCTGAAGGAAGTAGCATGATGAATATGCATGCTTGTATGTAAAGATATTTAGCTACTTTATGGCTGCAAATTAAACAGTCAAGTGGTGTGTTTTTCCCTTGTCGTGGATAAATCCAGGGCAAGGATGTGGTTAAACACTCAATTACTCTGGCACTTGGCAGAGAGAACTGACTCCCACATTAAAGTCTAAACAGAAATAGCTTTTGGGTCAAACTGGGGTCCAAAGGATATTTCTCCTTTGTAACCATAAATCTCTGAAAAACAAGCTTTGTAATTAACCCAGCTGACATTATCCAGTGCTACTCACACTCACAGGATAAAATGTACAATATGTTATTTGGATCTGATCAGACCAAACAATTGCTTTTTCTTCTCATAAATAACTTTAAAGTGTTGCTTCTTAGCAGCTTTCCGGATCCATTTACAAAGGAAAAGCCTCTGCAAATAGAGGCTCATTTCTGTAGTAGAAAGAAAAATAATTGTGCTGTGTTTTTTAAAAAAATGTTATTATTATTCTAAAACTTCAATATGCTTTCAGGTCTTTCAAGCCAGGCATTTGTGGAACATTTTTTCCTCCTTAATTGTCAGAGAAATAAAGAACATGAATGATTCTCATTATTTGGCTAAACGTTGGTGGTTTGCTCAAATATTATCACTGACATCATGCCACAAACCGACATTGCAAAAGAAAAAATCCAGTATTCTGTTCAAGACGGCAAATAGCTTTTCACTTTGAGAGGACTAGTTAGTGCTATTAAAGACCTGTTTACAATAATCCATCTTCTGTTGGTTGTGGGGCTAATACTATAGTTGCTATACAAGTTGTTTTCAGATATTGGCAGTTTTAGAATTAAGGCAGCCTATAGCATTATCCTTGAGGAATAGACCAGCATGGAAAAAGAAATGGATTATAAGAGAACATAGAAAGAAAGAAAAATAACTCACACGAATCTCACAGAAAATGCATTAGTAACAATAATAACAAGATTTGTTTAATAAAAACTGATTAAAAAGCTTTTTAGTGAGATGAAAGATATTTCTATTGAATAAATATATTTAACAAAACATTAAGAATATATTTTTTCTCCTTGAAAAGTATAACATAATATTAACCCTTTTCAAAATTAATCTTTTTTATTCCACATAATATTTCCTGAGGTACAAATGAGTGTGCTGCTAATAACTGTTCATTATGTCCATCTATTCCTCACCAGCCATTTTACTGATAAAACTCTTGCTCTTGTGATTGTTTTGGTAAAAATCAATGTAATCCTGAATAGGGTTTGAGATGGATTCATTTTGTTGCTTGATTTTGGAGATTATATTAAAGATTCAGATTTGTTCTGTACATATGTTTGCCAGTCTCACGCATTGTATTTTTATCTTCTCCCTTCTGTGTTTCCTTTTTTATAACTCAGTTTAACATTTTAGATAAAACTGCTTAGGCAACTGTTCAGATAACAATAAATGTTATTGATTTTTAAAGCTCTTTTTTATGTGCATATTTCCCTAAATTCCCACTGTTTTTATCTGTTGCTGATTAACTTAAACAAAGGGAACAAGTTTCCTGTGTCCATATATTATTTTAGGAATACAAAAAGGCTTTCTCCCCCTCTGATCCTTCTATCTTTTAGGTCAATGCTTCTCAAGGTGTGGTTGGAAGTCCCCTAGGGGGTGATCCAAGACCCTCACACGGATCTGCAAAATCTAAATTATTTGTCAGTCTATGATGAAAAATAATATATTAAAATCCTATCAAATTATTGTGAGAAGCAGTAGTTGCAAACATTGTATCAGTCTTTGTATTTATGTTTTTAACCGACTGTAAACCGCCCCGAGTCCTGCGAAGGAGAAGGGCGGTATACAAATTTAATAAAATTGAAATTGAAATTGAAGTCTTACATTTTAATATGACAAATAATGATAAATGTAACTCCTACAAACAAAAGCTGTTTTGAAGTCCTCCCATCATTTTTTGAAAGTGGAAAGGGGTCCTGTGAGAAAAAGGTTTTAGAAACATTGCTTCAGGATTGTGTCTTCAACAGTAGACACACATACTACTCATGGTCTATTTCTTGATTTGAACCTAGGGGAATTTTTTCCCATAATAATAAACATTGCTTTAGTTCCAGTGAAATTTTACTTATTACTTATTATACTATATTTTGTCAATAAGAATATTATACATTTCTAACGGTTATTGTGTGTGTTTTACAGTTACTGATGTTTTATAATTTATGTTCACTCTTGTTGGATAAGTGGACAGTCATATAGATTTGATTAACATAAATAAATAATGTAATAGAAAAATGTGACTCTTGGAGAGAATGCTGTAAATACATGCCCACTGTAAAAAAAGGAGCGGGGAGAGGTGCATTCCGGAAGAATATACTGATAACTTTCTATTCAGGTTCTTTTATATTATTGATATAAGATTTAAGATGGGAAAGGGTGAGACAGCTGTTCGGAAGGAAAATAGTGACGGGAATCCTTTTTCTCATGCAGGCAGACTGATTAATTATTTTTTTCTGTCAACCAGAAAATGCTATTTTAAATATTATCATATATGAACAAGAATAGATATATCATCTTCACTAGTGCTGTTGAGTGATCTGCATCACTCAAATTTGAACTAACTTTTCCAGAAGGATCTCTGGGATTTCCAACAATTTGAACTCTGCACACAGTTAGTTATCCTGTTGTTCTATTAATGATTCAACATTACATATTACTTTGAAATGGATTATTTAACATTGTGGAAAATGGGACACTTCTGACCAGGTCTCTTTCTTAGGACATCACTAGACCTGGAACTTCCTAGCGATCATTCAGTGCCATTCATGTATCCTTGCCATTGGGCTTTGCCACATCCTCTTAGTTCTGTTGTTTCAAAGGTTTCCCCCCC
>JANHFK010008320.1:243900-265728 GCA_036250565.1 Sibynophis collaris | reverse complement strand
CCCATCCGCAGGGAACTTCTCTTTACTGGAATGTGCACATTCCGCTAGAAAGAAGATGGGCTCCAGCATGAATCCAAAAGCTCAGAAGACTAAATCTCTGGTCCCGGCAACCGACTCAGATCTTTCAAATAGAACTTGCTTCAAGATCTCCCTCTATGTCTGTTTGAGTCTGGAATTGAAAGAATAGAAGCCAGCACACATGTCAAATCTGTGGAATAGACTAGCACATACAGTTCTGTTCTCGACACTTTTAAGTCCACATTTGTAAATAAAAAGAGTTCCAGTGAGTAGGGCAATAAGAATAACTGTTTGGAGCATGTCTAAATGGACAGCTCCGTGTGTTGATTCTTTATTGGCAAGTCCTGGACTTTTACAATCCATCACCCTTTAGTATTACATGTTGATCTTCTTTCATCCCTCCTTTGTCTTAGCAGAGAACGTGTGAACAAACGACGTGTGAAGGAGATGGTAAAGGAGTTTACATTACTTTGTCGAGGATTGCATGGTACTGAATACACAGCAGACTACTGAGGAGATCTGTGTGGCAAAATTGCAGCATGAACAGATCCGGTTTTATGCCATCGCCTGAAGCTGCTACCAAATCAGCTGATAGAATGATTACTTTACAATTAACCTACCCTGGTTGCTCCTCTCAAAAACAAGCTGTTTCCAAATCCCTTCTGCATATTCAGAGCTAACAGGCTCAAGGACTTCGAGCAGAGGTTGGAGCAGAGCTGGACAGTCCCCTGCCAACCACAGGACTAGTGTATCACTTTCCCCCTTGGCACGCTCCTGTAGAAGTGTCTGTGATATTGTCTATTTCTAAAGAGTCTACCTTTTACTTGCATGAGGAAGCTTGTGTCTGATTGAAGTGAAGGTCCTCCTGCCTTGAATTACATTAAGGCTACTTCTAAGCTCCTGTGGTTGGTCTACTGGGGAAGCGGCATACTTTAGGGGCAATATGGGCAGGGATGGAGTACAGCTGTAGCAGAGGCAGTTACAAGAATATGATCTGCCCTAGCCTGATTGGTGCAATAAATAATACTAAGAACCCAACAAGGTATCACAAAGAGGCAACACCATCTTTTTGGGGGGCTGTGACATTCCTTGGAATGCTGGCAAGTATGCTACATTACCTCTTGAAAAGTTCCTGCTGCTGCTGCCGCCTCTGCACATTCTGCAGAGCATCTTCTTATATTACATTAGCTCTTCAAAGATATGAATATGTGAATGTGAGTGTCCAGGTCTGCTGCAAAGAAAGAGTTGCAGCTGCCTTCATGAATGGTTTGAAAACCCTTTGCGTTATCTCTGCTGCTGACAATGGATCTGGGTTGTGACAAGAGTTGGTAAAGCTGGAATGAAGACAGAAGCATTTTTGTCCCACAGGAAATTCTTGACGTCATAAAGATTGGGGATTCATTAATAAGCTAAACCTCTTTACAACCTAGATCCATTTCAGTGGCAATATATTAACGCAACTTCTCTTCTATAGGAGTAGTTTAACCAGATTTCCTACAGACTCCTAACTCAGGTTTGCTGCTGATCCTTTTCTTTTGCCCAGGACTGGGTAGGTTAAAGTTAATTCTCACAAAATTAACTTTGCTCCATTAATGAAACTTTTATCACCTATTACCTAAAGAACAATATCTAAATATCAGTGTGAGAAGTACAAGGAATTTATGTAGACTTGGCAGATGTCTCTGCATAAAAGCACAAAAAGCACATGTTTTGGGAAAGAAAAACTATTCTGGGATAATGTAAAAGGAAATTAATTGAATATCTAAGTTCTTATATAAAATAAGCATGGTAACCGTAATTCTGCACACCACGATAGACCAACTATGTCGTGAAGTGGGGGGAGATTGAAGAACTCGTTCTGGAACAGAAATCACATTTGTGAAAAGACCATAATTTTTAGGAGGATCTTTTCATTGCTGATAGGAGCTAAATTACAGTGTTTTGGTGGTATCTGAATAACCTTGGACTCATCTAACCCAAAGTTCTTCCTCTAACCAATGGAAGTATTTTTCTGCCTATTGGAACCATTCATCTTTAAAATGGTTCATGAGTGCAAAAATGTGTGCAGTAGGGAAACCACTTCCTCTCTTGGTTGCATTTGAGGTAACGGCTTTGGAAGTGAAGAATCATACTATTTAATTCCCTTCCCACTTCTTTAAAAAGGATTGTTCTCCAATACATTCTTCTACATCAAATCTTGAAAATAGGATGTTCTAACTTCTATTACAGTTCTTCAGTGAAAGAATTGTTCTAATGTAATCAGATGTTTTTACGTCCTGAAAGCAAAGTATAAACTCTCTGCAAGTAATTTCTGTTTTCAAGGGGAGGAAGAATGAATCCTTGTGGTCTTTTTTCCCCCCCCTCTGGCATGGCATGACTATAGATAAGTAATATACTACAAAGAATGATTCATTTCTAAACATGGAGAAAAAAAAGATTTTTGAGGAAGAAGACTTGGTGGACAAATGATGAATTCCATTTCCATATCCAAACTTAGCTTCCCAACAGCTATAACTGTGTGCCTTGTGGTGGGGTTTATAGACTATAGCCTACCTGGTTGTTCAGCATAGTTGCTTTCTTATCTACGTCAACCTTTCAGTCTACAACATAAATTTTATGATCCTAGATGAACATGAGACATTGAACAGGTGCCTGAAAAATTGAGAAGCACAGAACACACATTGAAATCTACCTTCGACAGAACCAGCCTTAAGCTATTCTATTTGATTAGTATTTTGCCTTACCTTCTAGATCATGTGAGAGGTTTTGGGGTGGTGGTGTCACCATTTTGTATCTCCCATTTTCACAATGGGTAATCATGAAAAATAGCTTATATGGTTGTTTCCAAGGCCTGTCTACATAATAGTATCACCCATCACTCCAACAAAACAGTCTGGGAGAAATAGCACAGTTGGGTACTAGGTAAGTTATCATGAAATGATACATGTTTGCTAGGATTCTTCTGAAGGCAATTGATCTGTACACTAGAAATGTTCCGTCCTCCAACTGTAAGAAATGAGCAAAAACCTGTTAAGAGAACAGATCCATGTGGCTAAAGTTTAGTAATAGTGAATCACTTCCAGCAAAAGTAGGCAAATTTCTTGTATTTCTTTGCCATGTACCAAAAGTGTTTCTATCTTGTTTCCCTGGAATTTATTTTCTTGGAATATTTTATACCAGTTTGTAATTCTATCATTTACACTGTTTTTTCTGCTGAAAAACTCCGCTGTATTACTTCTCTAAGAGTCCCTTACACCAAATAAGTGTATTTTGCATTAGCATTCTTCAATATTGCCTCCCCACTTCAATGATACTCTAGTGTTCAGACACAGAAAGTGGCATAGTAGAACAGGATATTATGAAACACAGGTGGCAAAGCAATGCTTCTGCTCAGGGTGCCTCTTCTTTAGTGCTAATGGGCTGGTGGACACCTCTCTTAGTGCTTACCAAACATCCTTCTCTGCATGTTTTTTCCCTCCAATTTTAAAAATGAAATCCTAATATGCCGTTAAACAAAATGTCAGCCTGAAGTACTATCTAGATTTCCAATAGTGCCTCTTAGCCTCATGTAGACTATAAGGTTACACAGACTATAAGTCCACAGTGGCTATAAGGTTATACAGTACTTAGAAAGTGTTTTGCTTTTTCAAGATTTTAATGGAAAAGTTATTTTGAAGCTTCATTCAGTAATAACAGGCTCAGTGCACAGCACAAATACAGTAGCAACCTTAGTAAAGCCAGTTGAGATAATATCTGGAGTCTTCACCAAGTCAGAACAACAAAGCTGCATGAGATACTTCACCAACTCGAGGTAAAGGAACATACTTCCATCAAGCAAGACACCTCTCTGAGAGTCATTCTGGATTATCTGCCTGCACTTTGTTTGGAAGAATGCCTACCTGACCAAAACCAAAGGAGAAAAATAAGCTGAATGATGAAGGAACTCGTTTGGCTCCCTAGGAAGTGGGTATTTTGTGACTTTCCAGATTTACTGCAGTGGACATTTTTAGAGTGTCTATAACATGACTGTAAATTTCAAATATGCCTACTGACCTCAAACGTTTTGAGATACCATGCATAATGGGAGTACATCAAGGTAGCTTGAATTGACTTCATGCCATCTTGTGGAAGCTAATTCGTTTGAACTTCATATTAAGGATGTAATAGAGAATATTATTTGTGAAAAGAAGGAGAAAAACCTGGTTGACAAAAGTGCTTGTGTAATTTCATGTTTCTTTGTGAAGGAACATTTATGCATAAGCATATTTACTGCTTTTAATAGAAAACTTTTATGTGCCAGTACAATTATGGCCAAAATAGGACTATTAAAAATAAGAGGGAGTTTGGCATGCTTATGATTTTCAAACCCTTTGTAAAAGTTTCCTACAGGCAACCATTTCAATATCCAATGAAGATTGAGCATCATGAAACTGAACATGAGTTGAAAAAGAAAATGGAAGGAGGTGAAAATCCTAAAGGAAGAAGTGGCTACCTAGATGTCTGAACAGAAGCATTCCAATTGGGTGAAAAAGTATAGCTCGGGCCTGGCAACAGTTTTGTTGCATACAGTCCAATTAAAGTCTGTAAGATTTAAATTTGAGATTTCCAATAACAAGTAATCCACCATCCACCCAGATAATTCTACTGTTAATCTGCTCTTCTAGACTCAATGATCAAGGATCTTTAATATTTGCCCAACATTTATTCTTCTGTAAAGAACTTTAATTTGGTCCCCTGGGGGTTACAAAGTTCAAGATTAGGGTTATGCATGCTTCAAAGATGATTTGGAAGAAATACTTAAAACCTTACATAAGCATAGCATCTCTGTTACCCATTAAAGAGACCCATGCAATGCGGTTCCTTCAATCTTTATAGAATATTTTTTATACAGTATATTAATTCTTGTGACCCTTTTAGCTAATTTCTCTTTGTCAACATATTTAAGTGTGATCTCCAGAAAAGGACACAGTGCTTTGGAATAAAATGGAACTATGGCTACTTGTTACTTGGAGACTATGCTTCTATTAATTCAGTCTGAGAATTACATTAGGTGTTTTGTTTCATTTTCTTTTTTAGCAATTGCATCACTGCTGACTTCAGCTGGTGATCAATAATGCTCACCCTACTGTTCAGCATAGTTTAACTCTCTAGTCAACAGAAATTACAACTGAGGACTAGCTTAAACAACATGGATATTTATAAATTAACATTTATTTCATCACTGAATAAACAACTTCAACACGATTTTTCAGCAGAGATCAACACTCTTTTTTAAAAAAAAAAATTATTCCTCTGGTAAAATAATTAGCACTCTATTTAATCCGTTGAGCTGTCCATCAACATACTGCAAGAAATACTAACTTAGCCCACTTATGCCCTGTACAAATAAGATTGTCAACCAGTTCAAAAAGACCCATGTTCCATTAACCTATCCAAATCCACCAAAGAATGCAGTCTGTTATCTGGCCAATGTCTTTTATATTCAGGGTTGGTCATCCACAAGGCTCATCTTCATAGGCAATGGCAATTCCCCGTCGTCCCACAGTAGCTTTTTTTACTTCTGTTTGGCCCAGTTGTTGCTCCAGTCCCCGCCAGCTGCGGGACTCCAAGAATGAAGCTAAGATACAAAAAATATTTCCCCAACTTTATTCCAAAGCCCACAAAAAACTAGAAATTATAAAAAAACAAGTATATTGGTAGGGCATTATTTTTGAAAAACTGATTATATTGATAGGGCATTGCCATATTTACATTATGAATCAGAAATATTGTGTGGGAAATATTGGTTAGGCTATTAATGCTAGCTCTACCTCCATTAATTGCCTATTAGCAACTATGAATAGATTCAAGTAGTAGCAATGCAAGAAGTAGTTATTTTATCGGCCTCAATTTTTGACATTCCACAATAACTATATCTTAAATAATTGATTAATCAAAAGAAAAGTACAACCGGTAAGTGAAGAAATTCTTTGCAACTGAAAGAGCATTGCCCCAAACCACATACCTGCTGGGCTAATCTGAGACACGGTCTGTACATGGTTGCGGCACATCACAGCTGTGTCAGAATTAGGCTCTGCATCTGATATCAGGGAGGGATCAATTGAGCGCAGCTGTCCAGTGATCAGTGAAATGCTGGGTTCATTGTTGGTCTTTTCTGGGAAAAGGACATGGTCACAAGCTCCTGGAGATAAGAGAAAACAAGTACAGTAGTAACTTAAGTTTCATTACTTACAAAAGGATACTCTTATTATATATTCAAAGCCTGAATCAAGCATGCAGACTTTGATTAAAGTTTTTCCTAATTGAGTTTGAGGATACTAATGGCAATAAAGAATTTGTGGGTTATTCTGGCTGTAACTGACCAAGAGCAGAACAGGACCAAAAATCTTAATGGCATTCTCTAAATTTCATACTTTTGAACTTCCTTATCATGAAAATGTCTATATCTTAAAAGGAACAATGAATACTCTTGGTTCCCAGGTCTGCATAGGATTCCTAACCTTTTTTATGGCAATAGAAGCTCATGACTGACCATATTTACCCTCCTAAACAGCACCATGGCTTTTAGTGATTTTGAGAATGAAAATACATAGAAATCAGAGTAACTTCTAAAATAGGATTAATGCTGTCCAAAAAAACACCTATCTACCTACTTCCCCATGCCATACACACACACACACAAAATCAACATTCAACTTGGAAAAGATGGCAACTATATTAACTTTGTAACATCATGCTTTGTGGTATTATAATCTCTCCTCAAAGTTTTATGCCCCAAACCATCAAAAGTTCCCTGTATTTATAATAAAGCACCCCTGTGCTTAAAAGTACGCAACTAAACAACTTTTTCATCAGTCGGAAATTAAGGGAATCAAAGGCCTCTTAAAAATGAACACAAAGCAATAACTGTTATCCATGCTCATTTTCTGAATCAGGGCATCTGGCGTTACCTGGTAGAAGGTGGCGAAAATCGGTAACATAGCGGCCTGTCCAAGTCCGTGCTGGATTGCATGCTATTTCCAGCTCATAGGGTGTGATCAGGGGTCGATAAAAATCAGAGGAGTTAAGCAAGGAATTCTGTGGGCAAGCTACCAAAACAAAGATATCCACCTCTAGAAAGTTTGCCAGTTTTGCAGGATTAGGTTTACCCACAGCCAGCGTATAGGCACGTTTTCCAGCACGGTGAATGATTTGGCGAAGATGATCCAGAACAGACAAGTAATCTTCTACTCCAAGAGTACCCACCACAATACCCACTACTTGAGCATCTCGTGCCCGTTCCACTAGATAAAGGCGTCGCCGCAGAGCCCGGTTCACATCCAGTGTTTCGCATCGGCCTTGTCCTGTCCTAGGATCAAAAGAACTAAAGGGACACTGGTTCCAACTCAGCATGAAGTTTGTAAGTTCTGGTCCTTCAGAACCTATATAGAACATACTGTAGTTTTCAAGACCATGATGTTCGTCTATTACAAAGCACCGTCCAAACTGCTGTATCATTCCAGAAATCGGCTGGCTTGAATCAAGATTTTTTTTGCTATCCAACTGAGCAAAAACCACATTGGGATAAATTGGTTGCAGCTTAGAGGCCACGTCATCTAAGAGGAGAGGAGGTACAGAGAAAAAGTAATATTTGAGCAAATACATATTTGCAGTGTTCCCAATATCTGACAATCATCCTGTAACAACAGAGAAAAATCTTTAAATGAATCTAGGGACTGCAAGCAAAGCTAAAAGATGAGTTGGCTGAGATACATTAAGTTTAATGGAAGTTATGAGGCAAACATGATCAAAAGTGTTCTTTAAAAATATACTGTAACTAACACTGGATCACTCATTGTACTATTTCATTTAAAATTATTTGATTTTTCATACTGTTCTCTTCAAAAATTACTAAAAGTTTTTGGCAGGAATTTTCAAATCTTCCTTATTTTGTCCCGGGCTTGATTCAAATCACAAATCTTTAAACAGCAATAACAGTAATGCATGTTGCATGGCTTTAACTTAATAGTTAATTCTAATAGCTTAGCTGTAAGAAACACACAGCAGACACAATTGGCAGAATGGCAGATTTTAAGACTAGAAATGAATATGCTTTCTCTATGAGAACTTCCCCATCCTGGCCTGAAATATCTCTTTTCTACCTATGTTTCCCCTCCAACAGACATCTGCAATGTATTTGTGTTCACACTTACCAATGGCATGAAAATATGCTGATTCACTCAGTACAATCACATAGGTTTGATGGTCAGGGTACAATTCCTGGAAGACTTCTACACATCGCATTGCATCTAGCTGTTCCTGGCCAAATATGTGTAATACTGGCAATTTGCGGCAAGGACTCAAGCAGGCAGGGCCATAGTGCACTATAGCCTCTGCACCCACATGCTCTGCTGCCACTTCATCTACACAACAGCTACAGAAAAACAACAGGATTAGCTATAGAAATCCAAGGACACATTTCCTTAAACAACAGCCAGTCCCATGTATGCATAAGTTTTTGGGTTATTGTAAGTTCAGTGAAGTCTAGTCATAATTAAGTGCATATAAAATTCCCATTGAAAACTTCATGCTGTCTTTAAAATAGCTGGATCTTCCTATGACCTTACCTGCCATATGATGTGTCTCCCAGGACATACATCTTGGCACCAGTTGTTGTTTCCATCCTTGCAGCAACATCTGCTGAATCTGGCAAAAGTTTATCAGGAAACTGAAGAGCAATCTATGGCAAGATACCAAATTTGCTCAAAATATTTCTACTATTCATAGGTCAAACAAAATAAACACACATCTATTTACTCTCCCATCAATTTCTATCAGCTGTTGTTATTAGTTGTGAAGTCATGTTCAACCCATAGCGACCACATAGACAACATTCCTCCAGGCCTTCTTGTCCTCTACCATCCTCTGGAGTCCATTTAAGCTCACACCGACTGCTTCAGTGGTTTCTATCAGTATTGTATTATAATTGTATTGTCTTTCTTGTAAGATGCAACAGAATACACCCAATTCCAGAGGAGAACTGCCATTTTTATGGCAGGTCATGAAATAAGCTCACCTTGGTAAAGCCATTGTCAGATACAAAAGCAGCTGCTCTCTCCAGTTCGTAAAATTCTTCTATTCCCAAAGCTGGGGAACGACCACCTACTTCTGTAGGAATCAGAGTCCGCAGAATCACCTCAGCTCCATCATTGTTGAACGCCGTTGCCATGATAATCTAAATCCAAAAGTCAAAAAGTCAAATTATGTTCAACCACAAGGATAACTCAATTTTGGCTCCATAAGACTGATACAAAATGCATGTAAGACTGTATATACAAATTGAGAATGATTTTGAATTCTATAATATCTATAATGCTGCGTACAGGACCCGGATTCTTATCTTTGATATGGCTCAGCAAGGAACTGATCGTGAAAATGCATGGTTTTCGCACACTGATAGGGGATTAAAGACAAAAAGTAAAAGTGACCAATGACTTACCAACTGGCGTTTCCAAAGAGCAGCTACAATATATCAGCAATACTCCCAATATTCCTTAATTAGCGAGGGGGAAGGGGGGAAAATACCCCCCAACACCAGCCACGTGGATCGTGTTATCCGCTTTCTTCCGGGTGCCAACCGCAACCACCAATGATCATTATTCTGTTAAGAACGCCAAGGTACCCCTTTGCGTCAAGCAGGACAAATTTTCATCCAACAGCAAATCCCGATATAGAGAAGTCGCCGGAAAAGCAAAAATGCTAGACAGAAGCACTGTGGGGATTGTAGTTTCGTCCTCTTTAGAAATTAACCAATCCCACGAACCCAAGAGACTCACGTAGCGCCTTGAATCCGGTCACGTGGTGCGGGGGTTCGTCTGTCAGTCAGTCAGTCACAGGGTCGGCTGATTCCTGGTCGGCTCCGGTCCGCGTTCAGGGTTTGTCTCCGCCATGTCCGGACTCGGGTTGCTGTATTCGGGACTGGGGCTGAGCGCGGCCGCCGCCATCGCCGGCATCGGTTAGTGGTTGAAGCGAGAGGCTCCAAGGTTGCTGTTGGGGGGCGCCAGGTCTCCTTGCCGGATTCTTACTTCCCCTTTCTTTATATCGGCTCGTGTGAGATCGCTGATCCTAGATCGAGGGCAACTAGATCTCAGGAGAGGCTAACCTGGCAACCCAGTCGCCTCTCAAAACGCCCGAGTGAGGAAAAGCTATGGTTCAGCAGCGCGGGGTGTAGGTGGGCGGGTATATATACGAATATAGCCTCCTCTGGCCGAAAAGGAATATTTGAACCCGTGTCTGGACCCGAACGTGGTTTGGTTCTCTTTAACACTTTCTCTTTTGTCGACAGGAAGTGCTTTTTTGCCTTTCCATCTCATGCCATCCTCCACATTTTAGAAACTGCTGGGTGGAAATTGCAAAAAATAATAATAATAGACACCTAAAAGATGTTTCCGTGTCTAATAATCCCAATTCATTTCTGGTTAAGTGAGAAACAGAGTGTTTTCTTAGTGGCTTTGAGGTCTTGACATTGAAGTGATTCTGAATGAATATCTCTGGGTGCCAAAGAGTATAGCAAAATGAAAGAAACCTTTAAAATACAAGTTCAGTTCTTGTATGCTGCTTGATCAGTTTTAAGTTAGAACAAAGTATTTCTAGAGGAGAATAACCACGGATAAGATGTTTAATGAAAAAAATATTTAACTGCTTCATCCTAGTTACCTTTGGTATAAAATTAATATGGAATGTCCACTAGCAGTATATATTGTTTACATATAAACAAGAATGGTTGATTTTTAATCTTTTGTTTGAGATAAGGCACAAAGATGTATGTTCAGGGAGGTTTCAAGCTTGTATTTCAGATAAAAATATATCCATGTATTTATCCTATACATTTAATATTCAGATTATGAATCATAACCTGAATCTAATTAAATAAATATTTCCATTTATATAAAACACAACCTAACTTCCATGTAGCAATCCTCTGAGCTTTTCTGTACTCTTCTTTTAAGGCTAGATCCTACATGCCACATTACATTTTAGCTGATACATGATTTTTCTTTTTTTGAATATGTATAATCAAATATCAAGTATTTTGAGTATGTATAATGAAGTATCTATAATGAGAAATATCATGCTGCCATATTTTTATTTAATTTTATTTAATTTATTAATTTACTGCCCCTCTCACAGATGTGACTCTGGACAGTTCACAACACATTAAAAACCAAGAGAAAGGACAATATCAATTAAACTATTAACTAAACATTTTGTTTTGAGAACAAGAGTTTATAATGTCACGCTGATATAAATTATGTATTCCTATATAGCAGGTTTTACTAGATCTGATAGATTTAATGGTAGATTGGAACCAGTAGAATTAGCACAAGTAACACAATCCAAGAGCAGCAGTTGTCCAAAACATTTATAAAAAAATCTTATACTCCTATGTATCTCTCTTAGATAACCCATAGTCTCAGTTGTGTGGAAGTCCACATGGAATGGGTGGCTGCTGCATTGCTGAACCTTAAAAAAACTTTTCAGAATTTTTTCTATTTAATGGAATATAATGTTCAGTTAGTTACTTTGCTCATAGTTTTCCTGGCATATGTGCTGTTTGCTTTGAATTGATTGCCAAAAAATGATTTTTGATCATTGTCATCAAAATGAGCTCTATACAAATGATTCTTAATATGATCCACTCCTCTGATTGAACATTGAAATCTACCCGGTGGTCGATCACAGCTCCCTGTCTTCATGATTAGAGTCTGCTCACCATCTCTCAATCTGCCAGACCCTGTTTATCTCATCCGTATCTCCCTGAATGCTACAGCAGTCAGCTGGCAGACGCCCATTCATCGTCTCAGCCTTAACTTCTCATGTGCTCAAAATCTGGTTCACAAGAATACATTAGTAGTTAAAAACTAGTTCATTGAAGTGTATATGTAATAAAATCAGAAGCAACATGAGAACTAAAATTCATAAAATGGAAAGGTCTCAACAGCATTTACTGTGAGTCTATGTGTGTTATGCTGGACAGAACTATTATGTGGTATTAGCAATGCGAAAACAAAAGTATGATTAGGGAATACCTAAAAATGGCTTTTCGTTAGGCTGGAAAGATTGCCACTTGCCACCAGCATTTAGTATTCAAAGATTTGTATTAATGAACATTCTTAACAAGTTGTTAAAAGTTATTACTAGAACATTGGGTATCTAAAATAATTCAAATGGTAAATAAAATGGAGGCAATAACAAAGCATATACAGATGCAACTGGAATCATTATCATATGTTCCGATTATCAATAAGACAAAATATATGTGGCGAATGGTTGTATAATTGAATGCTTTTTAAACCTTTATTTTAAAAAAACCAACCCTCCTCTTGATTTGTGCCAGAGATAAGAGATTCAAAATGAGAACTTTTAAGAATTTTGCCCTTGCCAAAGAAACCTCTTGCATGTCTCCAGGCTTTATTTAAGCCTTAACTTCCACACTTCTGCAGGTGATTATCAAACACATTATTAGAAAGCTGCTGTGTAACTGAATAGTATATATGTTCTGCTGTGTACCTGTGATTTCTTGGGATCTATTAATAATAGCATTGCTAGATGATGAAAAGTCTCTGTTTGTATCACTGCTGTAATCCTAGGCAAAGTGTACATAGTAAACTTCATTTAGTTTGTGTTGTCAACAGTCTTTGGAGCAGCTCATCTAGTAAGAATGATGAGCCTGCAATGAACCTGGGATCTTCAACTGCATTAGTTCAGCTGATGTGGTTCAGACTTGTTCAGTCAGGATTAAGAAATGATAAACCATAAACTCAAGTTTGACCTTCTAACTCAACTCTGTATTCCTTTAAGGTCATTTTAGCAAGTGAGCACAGCTTATTTTGGAAATCAAAATTTCTTACTGGCTTTTGTTGGGAACATCACCCACACATAATATCCTCCTCTGCTTAACCTTGCTCCATTTCTGTCTTGTAGATATTTGCCGCCAGGATTTCCTCTCCTGCATGCATTTTTCTGGCTTCTTAGCAGACAAGGGAAACTCTTAGCTCTGTTTTCTCATTTAGATTATTTGGATGCTTTAGGAATAATAATTTTAGTATGATTTCCACTCCATATCAAAGGGGAAGTTAGCTTCTTCCTTTTTCAGTTAAACTTGTGTCTTATAGTGACTTCCTATCTTCTTTCCAGTGAATCTTGAATTCATATTCTGAAATAGTTTTAGGAAATCCATGCCCCTGAGCTAATCCTGTTCACCAAACTGGATGATTGATAAGGAAGGGATGTGATAGTCATAAAATTAAATTCTGTTCTTTGTTTGAGAAAGTGGATCCAAATATAGAAATCTTTTCTATAGTGTATGTGGTTTGCAAAGGGAGAAATATGAAAAATCTTTAAATTTTTCAGCACTTCTCTATTAAAGTAGAATGTAGAAACATAGGCATAGTATGCAACTGTAGCATATAAACACTGTACCAGGAGTGTCAAACTGGCAGCCCGTGGGCCGGATGCGTCACACACAGGCTAGGCAGACCCCAGCTCCATAAAGAGAAAAACGTCACGAAATGTCACATGACAGCAACATGACATTGCGAGTTTGACACCCATGCTATAGTGTATTCAGTAAAATTTATTCATAATTCTGGCTGGTATTATGTACAAGAATTGTACTTAATTCTTGGTATTATGTACAAGAATTGGGCAA
Source organism: Sibynophis collaris (assembly GCA_036250565.1). Taxonomy (NCBI): domain Eukaryota; kingdom Metazoa; phylum Chordata; class Lepidosauria; order Squamata; family Sibynophiidae; genus Sibynophis; species Sibynophis collaris. Next base: position 252,020 of record JANHFK010008320.1, on the reverse strand, counting down.
CTGTTGCTTTGGAATACTTGGTTAGACCTCTTAATCATGAGGGAAAAATCTAGCTGTAGTCTTTGGGAGTGGCATCCTTAAATGTGCCATGTAATTTCCTCCCCTTTTAATACTGACAGTTTCAACAATTACCAAACTCTATCAGAATCGCATACATAGCATTCCATCCCTTAAGCTGTCAGAATAGAGAGAAGCAAATATTATTTTATGATATGCCCCCATGTACAGAGTTCTACATGATTTCAAAAACTGATGTACTATATATAGTCATCTAAAGTGCAAAGCTCTGTGAGTTCAATTCCCAGTAGAGGTTTTAGCCCTTGCAAAATAACATTTGGTTACCTGCAAATAAGGAGACCCAGTAAGTAGAAAACCAGTCATTTGGTTTTCTGGAGGTCAGTGTAACTGCTGACACCAAATTACTGTTCGATGCTTTGAGCCGATCAGTACAGTTAGTTTGGGTGGCTTAAGAGAAAAGTTTTCATCTAGCACTTGGCAGGAAAAGAATTTTTAAAAACTCCCCCAACATCTACACATGGTTGGAAACTTCTTTTTGCAATTTGCTCCATTCTTTCTTAAAAACGGAAGAGAAATAGTGTTCTCCAGTGTTCATATTTATCCACAGGGTCTCATGTGATACATAAATATCAGGAAGCTATTGTGCAACTCTGCCATGTATGCATTCTCGTTTCATTCCTGTGTTTTTTTATGTGAAGTTTATTTTGCCAGTTTAAAATGCATATGTTTTCTGAATAATGTCTTTTTTGTGATTAATGATAGGGATGTTTTTCTCTCCTATAAAGTCTTTAGATGTATTACAACTTGTTTTAGTAAGCTTTTTTGGGAATTAAAAAGGCTCATATAAGTTCTTGGGCATCCTCAGAGAAAATATACAGATGGCCAAATGATTGTGCTGCATTCAGAGAAATGATAGTTAAGCAAAAATATGAACCATGAGCATGTATGAAGTATGTGAAGAGAAGGCTTTGGAGTAGAATTCTGTCTTGATAGTTTAGTTATATATTACAGAGAATGCAAAAACCTTACAAAAAAAATTCAAAGAAATATTGATGTGTCCATTGTTGACTTAATTGGTGTAGGGGCTGTTGCAAATTTGGAAAATAATGTATAATGCAGATTAGATATTATAAATACATCTGATCAGGAAGATTAGACTGTGAAAGAAATTACTTGCTTCAGAAACTAGACATAGAAACTTGTCCAGTTTTTTTGGTTAAAGAGAAATTTAATTTAGGGCTCCTTTGTCCAAACCGAATAGCAGTTTTTAGTTTGAAAGTTCCAGGACTTTTCATGGTACTTCAGATGTAATATGATTGCTAATGATATTTAGTAATTTAAATCTGATAATTGAAAGAAGGCTTTAGCACAATATGTGATAGGACTGGCCATTTCTTAAACCGTTGACAACATAAATAGGTAGGAATAGCTTCTTTTACAATAGTTCCAGGCTACATCTTGTGAGTTCACTGAAGTGTTAATGACGTACCGTAATTGGAAGTAGGGGAACACCGTTCTATATTTCTGCCCAAAATCTACATTTTTAGTAACTGCAAAAGACCCTCTATTTATATTAGTTAAGCATCAGGTGCAAAAGCTATACTTAAACCTAGTAGCCTCTAATTTTTACCTATAATTGCAAATTACCGGTACTTGAAAGAAAAAAAATGTTGACCTCTGTTTTCCTGACAAATAAATACCTATTAAGGTATATTTTAAATTTAGATGGGTAAAAGATATGGAATTTGCATGGCTTGAAGCTAAGACTCACTTGGGAGGAGTTACGTATTTTTAAAGGAGGTTTTGTTTATAGTAATATAACTGACCCTATCCTGCAGAGACTCAAGGTGTTTCTGAATAAACTCAAAATTACTGATTGTTATTTCCAGTTTCATGATGTACTTCCTTGCTCTCCTTTCAACATATAAAGGGATATTTCTAGATTCATATTCTTGGTGGTTATGTTGTGGTTTAAATATCCAGGAATGGGAACTATGCAAACTCTTGTGAATTCACTTGATAACTATAGCCACCCAAATTAGATTCTGAGTAGAAAGATTAAAGTATGAATTAATGCATATGTATTTTGTAATGCTATCTCTGTTTTCTTTGTTTCTTTAGATCAAAATTTATTTATTTATTCAATTTTTAAACATTTTAAAATGCCATCTATTGCTTTTTTTCTTAAGTAATTAATTGTAGAAACCAACGTAAGCTTGCTTTCCTGGTTCAAGAGCTTATTTCTCCTTGATATTATAGGGAGTCTTGTTAAGCCCCCCCCTTTAACTTTTCTTTCTTTCTTCTCAAATTCTTAGATTCTTTGTGGAAAAAGTCTGCTTGGGACTATTCACATATGAGATGGAATACTTGTATCCTGTGACTAAGTTGTCATATTCTGTTAGTATATGCTGATACATATTTCCCATAAGTGTGTCATTAACTAATTTTGCGAAGTGTTCGTTTTTTTGAAAATTCCACTCTGAGGTTCATATGTGACTTTCCCCCCCTATATATAGTGTATGATATTTGGTATATTTGGTCTTCAACAATTGGTCTATGCTCATCCCACCCATTTATAAGTAGAAAGTTTTATCTTGAAAAGTAATTTGGCATTATGAAGATTTATGGTGTAAATTGGATGAAGAGATTATACAAGAAACCTACATATTTTTCTTTTTTTTTCCCTGTGGAGACTTGATATTATTTGCCTGTTCTGAGAATGACGGTTTCAGTACTGGTACCATCTCAGTTTCAGGCGTTGAGAAGTAGGGACTAACTTCAACTTTCAAAGTTGAAACATTCAACTTTGCTTTTATTTTTCAGGAATCTGCTATACAATATTTGACCTGGGCTTTCGCTTCGATGTAGCATGGTAAGTTGTCCCTTTCTTCCCAAACGGGGATTGAAGAAGTAGGGGGGGAAATGGCTTATGAATATTCTTCATGATGGCTCAGGAAAGGTGCTATGGAGATTAAGAGTAATTGGCCAGTGTATCTCACAAGTTCTTGGATTATGGATTCCTGAAGATCTGGCAGTGCTGCACCCCAAAGATGAGTAAGCAAAGTTTAGCCTGTTTGCATCCACACTGCAGTTCTTGACAGCAATATTAATGGCAGTGTTCACTTTTACTAATCAGTTCTGCTAATGGCATCATTTTGCCCACTCGTCAATTGGCACCCTAACCTTTTTGATTATTATTTATGAATAGCTTGTCCTTATGCTTGGCTAGGTAAGGTTGACAAGCCATTCAGTGTTGGTGCCCTGTTTGTATTGGAAAACTTTTTACTTCTTGCCTCACAGCAATTTTATTAAATTCATCAAAGATCAGAAAAGAATATACAAAATAGTAGGATTTGCATTCCTCTTTGGTAATGTTTAAATAATGGACATTATAATAATTCTTAATTATAATATAATTATATTAATATCATCAGGAAAAGGGGGAATCAATGTAAAAAAGGGCATTGGGAGACTATATACATGAATACATAAATCTAAATAAAATACACATTTAGTATTTCCTCTCCAAAACTTACTTGTATAAAAAAAGGTAAACTATCATGAAAAAATATTATTACAACTAAGAAATGCAGGTTAGAAAAGAATAAAATGACCTTTGATTATAAGGTTCCACACCTTTGCTGTTAACTTCAATCAATGCAGTTTATCTCATTTTTACATCTTACTGATTCGGTGAAAGAAATATTTTAGTTTACCAAGTTTTTTGCAATGGCAAAACTGGCAGTTAATAGAAATTGACTTAATCTCTTATACTGCATCCTGGACAAAAAGTGTTTCAACTCTTCCCCTTGGGATGCTGCTACAGAGCATTGCATGCCAAAACAACTAGACACAGAGATAGTTTTTTTCCTTGCCATCACTCTGCTGAACACTTAATCTCCACAGTTCTGTCTTATGTCTTAAGTATATTATCCCTAGAGTATGGCTGTATCATTTTTATCCTTCTCACCTTCTCTATTGGTATAATTATTATGATTACCATACTTTTTGGAGTATAAGACGCACTCCCCCCTCCCCAAAGAGGGTGGAAATGTTGGTGCGTCTTATACACCAAATACAGCCATTTTTTTTTGCCTCCCGAAACCCCACCCCGCACATCCCGTTTTTGCAAAAAATAGGACCCGCAGAGGGTTTGGGAGGCCTTCAAAGTGCTCCTGGGGGCCGGGGAGAGAAAAAAACTTTTTTTTTCTTGTTTTCCTCTTCGAAATTTTGGTGCATCTTATACTCCGGTGCGTCTTATAGTCAGAGAAATATGGTATTATCCTTTGTTATTGTGATTATTATTACTTTATTGTTTTGCATGTATACTGAGAACTTATACATCAAAGACAAATTCTTTGTGTATCTAATCACAGTTGTCAATGAAGCTGTTCTACTCTATTCTATTCTACATAAATTTATATTTGGAAATGCAGAGTGAATTGCCATATAATTTTCTTGATTCCATTGAAAACCTTTGACCAAAACAAATAGCTACAGTTGTATTATTATAATAGAAGTGAATATATTTCAATTTATGTACAGCTTCTGACTCTTTCTGCTCCTAAGCTTTTACTACTCTAACATTTATTGACTGAATCTTCCATGCATGCTCAACAATCCAGGATGGATAGAATTGGGAATCCAGAAGAACCCTTAGAATATAAATCTGCCAGTCAGTTCCAGAATTAGCAAAAGTGGGAAACAGAATATAATTCTGGCGCTGATTTGCAGGTGTCCTGTTAGGTGATGGATCAAACAAATTCACTGCTTGCTCCATTTCATGAGCTTTTATCTATTACTATGCCAGCTTAGCTTCACTTACCTGCAGCACAACTTTCTTAGTTATTTTGTCTCATTCAGAAATATTTTTTTCTTAATATGGTATCCCTGCCTGTTTGCATGAGTGAAAATATATGTTTTTGTGCATTGAAATGGAATAATAGACTTTGTTATAGCCAAGCTACAACTATGAACTCTTTTTTTAACTAGGACTCTTTTGTGAGAACAGTGATTTCATATACTATGATGGGTGGGGCATGGCGTATTTTAAGATATTCTTCTGTATATAGGTTCCTGACAGAGACTTCTCCATATATGTGGTCTAACTTGGGTATTGGGTTATCCATTTCATTGTCAGTGGTGGGAGCTGCATGGTGAGTATCTTTTTTCTTCATATCTCTCTTGTCTTTTGGTCACTAGCTGGCAAGTACAGCTGACCCAGTGGTGGGATTCAGCCAGTTCGTACCTATTCGGGAGAACCGGTTGTTGGAATAAATCTTATTTTGTTTTTTTCCACTTTACAATGAAAAAGGAAGTAGGAAGCAAATATTCTGATGTTGTTTCTAGCCTAATCTTTATTGCCCTGCTTACAGAAACTGCCTCTCTGGTTAACCCTTATTACATTGTAATAACTAAGGCGAAGCACCCATCGAAGTGAGTGACGTTGAGTTGGCCATACCCACACGGTCACATAACCAAGCCACGCCTATCCAGCTAGTCATTAGGGTGGAAAACCAGTTGTTAAATTATTTGAATCCCCCCACTGGGCTGACCTCTACTTTTGAGTTCAGTTATTGATCTCAAAATGGTACATGAAACTAAGTAGTTTCAAACCATATTAATTTTTGCTTGGAAACAATTAAGGTCCCATGTAAGATACTTTGTCTTACATAACCGAAAGGCAAATACAGATGGGCATAAAGCGTTTTATGCATAAATAATTTACCATAGGCATAATTGAAGAAACTATTTGACATCTACTGATGCTGATTCCAAATTATCTGTGCAACATGGTGACGGCTGTCCATCTGATCATTCTGTTTTCAGGGGGATTTATATCACTGGATCCAGCATCATTGGAGGCGGTGTCAAAGCACCCAGGATCAAAACCAAAAATTTGGTCAGGTGAGAAAAACTCTTTTCTCCATTTGTATTACAGACATACTGAAAACTACAAAAGTCACCAGGACATCAGCTCACTGGACAATGTTATTCTCCAGATAGCAGTGGAATTAAACTCTTTAAAGGAAAAATGTTTGTTTCAATTACACCCCCTCTCACAAACTATACCCCAAAACCAGGGTGTAAGCATACACAGATTGAAACTGATAATAGGCTTTTTTGTGGTACAAAATCCAGCAGTACAATATATCATATTGTCACCATGGCATCTAGGATAGAACCTTAGCATTGGAGCACAAAAGCCATTTCTTTCTCCTTTCCTTCCTTCCTTCCTTTTTTAGAAAAATAGAGTGTCAAGTAATGATATAACTTGTGGAAGTTAGCCATTTTTTACTTGCCCCACTTCAACTGCTAAACTCTTCTTTTTCCTTACAGTATAATCTTTTGTGAAGCTGTGGCCATCTATGGAATCATCATGGCTATTGTGATTACCAACATGGCCGAGGTATTCACTGTTTTGTATAAGAGGGATATATTTGTCGGCTAAAGTTGACTGTACCATTTTTCAGATATGTGTGATTTGATGTTAACCTCATCCATTTGTTTCCCGAGAAGAAAGCAAATGAGATTATAGTGTTCCAAACCAAAATACAGATCAAGTCAATCAATAGATTTCTGGTGTTGTGCTAAGTAGTGAATAATTGCAGATAGCAAAATGGCTCAAGCTTTTAAGGTAACCTCTCTAGTGAGTATAAAAGCTTGGCCAGATGCTTTTAAAACACTGGACAATGTTGCCAAGATTAGTGATCTCCATTGCAAAGGAAAGAGAATCTGGTAATAAAAATAATATTGTAAAATATTATAATATTGCAAAAATATTATTTTTATGAGCAGACTGTCTTTCATTTGTCCATAGACAGTCCCAAGTAAATATTAGTCCAAAAATTATCAATATCAAAACTATCTAACTATCAAAAGTTATCAACACTGGTCCTCCACTACTAAGAGATAACCTATCTTAAATGGTCTGCAGTTGCCCCATTTTTAAAAAAGAAATTAGGTTTGGTAAATCTTAATGCCAGGGCTAGTACCCTATTTGTGATTTGGGCCTTGAGCATCAGTTGGGGTTCCTGCTACTCTACCAGCCTTCCTGCTATGTAGCAGTTTCCCTACCTGTGATGCTTGATACTATATCTGGATCAGTAGTGGAATTTTTCAGGTTTATGGAACTGGTAGAATTTAATCTGCCTTCCCTAGGTGAAAATTTGGAAGCAGTTGGGGAATTCATAGCCACCATAGATCTGAGCCAGCTTTTTGAAGGCCCACCCAATAGGGGTGGGAACAGGGGCACATATTAGACCTGGTGTTTGTCTCATGGGGTTGGCTATAATTGCTATATCTAATCCTGCTGGTGGGAGATATTTTCTAATCTGTTTGGAAAAATGTTTTTGTTTCATAGAATCCTTTTTTTTTTTTTTGCCTTGCAGCAATTTAGTGGTAGAACCCCTGAACAAATTGGTCCCCGGAACTATCATGCAGGTAGGCTATATTTGTAGGTGGGGATGAGGGGTGGGGGTAGGAAAAACTGCTCTTACCTCCTTTGTAGGAACATCATGGATTCCTAGTTACTGAAGAGATGCCATCTCCAAGTCATGCTATTATCTGTATAAGCATAGGAAGTATGGTGCCCTACGATTAATGCATTAACTATAACTGTGACAACCCATATCTAAACTAGTTTATCTTTTTATTTGTGGGAGTCTAATCAAATGAATTTATAAGACTATCACATTTTCTCATTCTGGTCGATGGTAGTCTTTAGGATTTCAAATCTTTCCCAGCTTTATAAGGGATTGAATCTGGAAAGACCCACCAAAAAGCATGACTTTTATCACCAAATTCTGGCCCTTTCTTAGTTGGATTTATGTCTTTACACAAACATTGCAGAAGTTTTATCCTGCTAAGCTATCAAACAATATGTATGTAACCAATAAGGAGCATACGGATTCTAAAGGTTGACTTTCCCCTTTTCTGACTTTGTTGTTATTCCACGCTGCACTAGCAATTTCTAATGTGCTGACTGTCTTCTTGGAGTGGGTGCTTATAGCAATAGCACTTAGAGTTATATACCACTTCACAGTGCTTTACAGCCCTCTCTAAAAGGTTTACAGAGTTAGCATATTGCCCCCAACAATCTG
>JANHFK010008320.1:174090-184558 GCA_036250565.1 Sibynophis collaris | reverse complement strand
GTGGCTTGGTGGGCGTGGCTTGGTGGGCATGGCAGGGGAAGGATACTGCAAAATCTCCATTCCCACCCCACTCTGGGGGAAGAATATTGCAAAATCTCCATTCCCACCCCACTATGGGGCCAGCCAGAGGTTGTATTTGCCAGTCCTCTGAACTACTCAAAATTTCCACTACTGGCTCTAATTATAATAAAAAGGAGTGATCCAGCAAAAGCTGCCATTCTGAAGTCAGTATCAGTTAGTAGTTAATGTATTGAACTGTGACTGGGGAGACCTACAGTTAAATCCCCACTTGACCATGGGAGTTTTTTTAGCAGTGATTATACATCAGCCCCAAATCCCTTGCAGGAATACTGCTGTGATGATAAAACGATGAGAGGCCTCTACTTATGCCACCCTGAATTTCTAGAGGAAATGGTAATGTATACATGTAAAAAATACTTTCCCCACTGGAAGAAAATGGTAGGTACTTCCAGGTAAGCTGTTGTTGTGAAATTATAGTGCCTTGTTCACAGAATTGTACAGAGGACATGACATACATCATTTCCAAATGAATATATATATATTTCTACTTTGTCTTTCTTCCTGATGGGAAAAAAACCCCTGTCTTTTGACTGGGAACCTTTAGGAGTTGTGCTTCTCAAACTACTCAGTGAACCTGTGATCAGTACAATAATTTCTAGGATGTAATGAAGGGGCTTGACCAGAAGAGGGAACTTCATGCCTCTAACAACTCCAGCTCTATAGCCTGCTGCTATTAGATAAACCATACTAAGCAAGCTTGGCCCAAATGAACCTATTGATATCCCAAGCCCAAAAAGACCTCGATGCATGCTCCCTTCTTCTCTGTCCCATAGGGAGAAAAAAAAAAGAAGCAAACTGCTTATTGTTGCCTACATTCTGGGCTGATTTTAGTTCTGGAACAGCAGCTTGCACAGATGCCCAAACAAGATGGGATGCTGACATCAAGCATGAACCCTTTTCTAGGACAACACAAATAGATCTTTTGTCCCTCTAGCTCCACACTGGCACCACCACTTCTCCGTATCTCCCAACAGAACAATAGCAAAGTTCAGATCAAATGGCGAGCAGGGAGGACAGTTCCTCACAAAAAAACAGTTTCTCATCCAGATACGGGTAATGAATTTCTGGCTTTGTGCTGTGACTCTTATTCTGCCTTTCATTCTATTGGGAGTTGATAGAAGCTACTCATTTCACCTGCAAATTAAATTGGAACTTTGATGGTCCATATCTCCTATGTGGGTGGAATATATGCCTATATCAATTTCCACCAGTTCAGCTTAACCTTCGGTTTACAACTTTACATATTCAGAAAGAATTCAGAGGCTAAAGTGGATTGAAGGTATGCCAGCCACACGATAAAACAACAGATCATGAATTTCCTTTTTGAGATTATAGCAGAATTCTTCAGACAGAGCAGAGAAACAGAGGAGCCTTTTTAGCAAAGAGATGCGACTGAGATACCTGTCCATCCTTAATAGACAGGAGATTGCAAGCTTTGGATTATACTTGTTTCATTTCACTATTAACTAATACCAATGTGATTTTTGGAACTTTTATATTCATAAAATTCATGTTTGGTTCAATAAAAGATATTGCCTGGTATTGTATGAATCTTGGCCGGTGAATAGCTTGCACATTGAGTGCTATATTAGTCATTTAATGCAGTACCTCTGCTGAGGAGAGAAAGAAGTTGAAGAAATGGTTCCTCCACTGCCTAATGGAAGATTTAGTGGCCAGGACTGCTCAAATAAAAATAGAGGGGGCAGAAGACATGGCTTCCTAGACACATGAGATGTATCCAAAAATAAGACCTGGACAAGATCATTTCACAGAATCCTCAATAAAAAAAATTCTTCCCTTCGCCCTGCCTCATAGAACATAACACAGTTCTCGGATGTATATTATGCTGTTCAATCAATTGCTAACAACTGATATAAGTGCTTAACAAATGGAAACTGTCATTTCAGTTCTGCTTTATGCCACCGAGATGGGATGGGGCTGGCAGACAGTGAATTGTGCACTTCAGCGTGTCATTCAATTAGAGATAGCAGTCGCATGGGCACGAAAATGCCAAGAAACCATCTTCTCCACTAATTTGGGAGAAAAGACTGGCAGAATGCAATGGGGGGGGGGGCTTCTACAAATAACCACAGCTGTCCATGACCCTTAGGAACAGAAGGTGAGGGAGATTGCCATACATTAGTGATCTAGAGTGTTAAACTTGGTGGGAACAAAAACATAGGATTATTTTTCAGATTAGAGGAAACTATTACTTTGGGTACTCTGGAGTCCGGAGATACTCCTTCCCAATCATATTGCTTTACTCTCCAAGCCACTGGCCAAATAAAAATACCATAGGATAAAATCCTTTTATGTCACTATAAAGATAGCACCATAAACAATTCAAAATTCTACTGTAATTCTTGTCCGTGTCTATACCTGACCTTATGGAAACTTGAAAACTTACACCAAACAAGATCTTGGAAAGAATGCAGACAAGGTAAATCTCTGAAATTTTTGCACACTCACCCCAAGCAATGTGGGGAGATAAGGGAATTAGCCCCTTGGGTCAATATTTCAAAAGTGATACAGTATCATGGTCATGGTGGAGTGGTTATATAAGAGTAACCTACTTAATCCGACCTTAGTTTTTGTCCTTTCAGTCCATTTCATCAGATGTGTGAAGTATTAGAGCCAGTTGGCAAAATGTGCATACACACATGCAGTAAAATAAATACAAAGAAAATAAATACTTTGTGACATTTCAAATAAAGCTTAAATAAATGCAAAAGCAGCGTTTAGAATACAACAGCAGGGAATGGCGATTACATAATTGTTGCTGTGGGCCAAGAAATCAAAGTTCCTGTTCATATCGAAATGAAAAATAATCTACCTTCATTAGAGGTTTGCAGTTGCATGATGAAATATCTTTTGAGTGTTTATGCATTGAAGAACAGCATTTTCCAGATCAGTTGGGGTTATTTTAACCTGGGGAGGGGGGAGGTTGCTCTGCTATTTTCTGATTATAATACAAATATCTCATTAATTTTCTCACATAAGACCTGAGCTGGCAATGCTGCCACATTTAGCAAACTTTCAGTGTGGAGTACAGGGGATGAAAAATGTAGAAAGACCCTGGAGCTGAGCTTCAGATGACTGCATCCCTGCAGTTTTCTTGGCAGCTTTGGCCATTGCCTTTTTCTGAGATGTTTTTCAACTTCTCAGAATGTAGCCAGAATCAACTGACTTTGTTTTTAGGCGGTTCTTGATTCTTCTCTCAAACAATCCAGGGCTTTGGGATTGCATAGACACGCCATGATATTTACACCTTCACCTTCTATTCCCTGTTAAGGTGCTACTTCTCCTGAGCCACAGCGGCCTGGATGCAGCGCCTTTCTTTTGTATCGTGAAATATATAGCAGAACAGAGAGCAGAGATTCCGGAGTGCCTTTTCCTTTTGGCCAGTACAACTTTCACTATGGCTGAGCAAGGAATCTGGGGCAGAGAGAGGAAGCACTGGTCTCCCGCCCTTGGCCCACGGAAGCAGGGAATCCAGATGCTGTAAATCAAATAACTAGCTCCTTCCCTGCTCCTTTCTTGCTCTGCTTGTCCTTCCTGCTTCGATTGAGTCCCTGCTTGGGGCTTAGGGCCATTCATGCTCCCTGAGCACGGGCTCAGGACAAGATGTTCAGGCAGGAGCCACATGTGGTGAGTGGCACGTTTGCCTATGCAATGAATTGGTTGTCTGCCTGGTTACACAACACTACAAAGGAAATTTGGTACACCATCTGGGAGTCCTTGCTATAAACAGCTATGATGAACGAGATGCTCCAGGCAGGCCTTTTCCAACTTGTTGCCCTCCAGATGGGCCAGATTACAATGCACACAATTCCCAGCCAGCTAGTACTCTCCCAGCCGTCCAGGACGCTGAAAGGATTCTCATTTGGAAAAAAGCTGCTCCAATGTATCCTGAAACCTATAAAAGCGTTATCTTTATTCTGGAATTTGACGTGTTTCAAACTGGCCAGATGAACTGGGACAAGACAAACGAACAATAAAGAAACAGGTCCGTTTGTGATCTCAATTCAGAAACAAAATACGAAAAACGGAAGAAGTCCTACTGTCAAGTTGAATCACAGATCTTCCATTGCTGGCCTGTTAAAACAGCTAATTCTGACCAAGATAATCTGATTAAGTTGCAAAGTGAGCACTAATGAGGCGTGGACTCAGTTTAATTAATGGAGCTTGGCCCACTCTAGCCACATGATTTCCAGTTAGATGGGGGCTCCAGCTTAAAATGAGCACAGTAAAAACCTGAAGTTAGAAGCTCCCAGCGTGTCACCATTGTGATCAGTAGAAGTTTGGGATCAATTTAGCATATAGGTAGTTCTTGACGTATGACAGTAATGGAGCCCACAATTTCCACCAAAAGTCTTGACAGTCATAAATCAAGGCACCTATGTGATTGGCCCAATTTTATAATCTTTTTTTGTAGCAGTTGTTTAATGAATGCAGCGGCTATAAAATCAGTCCATTCATTCCTATTGGCATTTTTTTGCTGAAAACCAACCCCAAAGGCCAAAAATAGGTTTAAAATGTTGTAAGTCGTGGTCATGTGACCACAGAACATGGTATAAGTGATCCTGTTGCCATGTGCCCAAAATACAGTCATGTGACTGGGGTGTGCACACACACCACCGTCAAAATTCTAGAATTGGGTTGTAAGTACCTTTTGGTGTGTCCGCTGTAAGTCTGAATAGTTTCTATGCCACTGGTTATTAAGCAAAAGCTACCTGTACTTCATTAATAAGAAATTTAGTCAGAAAATCACTTTCCCTCCTGCATGCCAGGAGAAAGGTGAGTTCTGAAATTTTAGCTACCTGGGCTTCATTCACCTTCAATCATCCTTGCTATTTGCCAACCCCACGAAGAAACTGGTTTAGCAAGGGAGGATTAATTCCGCAACAGTTCCTCATTAGAAGAATTCCCGTGAATTTATTTCCAGAAAAGATCAAGGCTGAGAACAGTTAGCGACCCTATTTCTAACCGGGAAAGGAGAAGTGAAACAAGTTTTCTTCACATAGGTCATTGCTCACACCTCACATCAAGTCTCAGTTTAAAGACAATTAGGTAATAAGCCAAAATATATGTTTGGAGGAAGCTATGTCCAGTTCTAGGATCATGCAAGCCATGTCAGTATGGCATGTATTTGAATAATAATCCATTTCCACATTTGTATGCATGTGTGGATTATTTAAAGCATACCAATATGAATATGTTGCAGTTATATATTTTTACATTTTAAATACATTTTAAAAAGCACTAAAAACAGCTATATATAGTTGAATATGCATTTGTTTTGATTCCAATAATCTTAAATGCATCTTTGCTGTCCATTTTATACACATTTTTGTATGCAATTTGAGCTGAGAAATATTAAACAGTATTAGCAGACTAAATGCAGCTACAGATTGATTTTTTAAAAAGAATGTATGTAATGTACCACTTTATATAAAAAAGAATTCTGTGACAATTTTAAAATCTCCCCCAGTATGTTATGTTTCTGCAATTTCATAAAAACTTAAAAAGCCTCACTCTTGATTTCTGTCAATAGCAAGATAGGAAAACTCACCAGAAAATAAATACAATATTGCAAGAGAATAAGATGTTGGTCTGATCATTAGAAAATATTTCTGTAAATGAACGGTATCAAACAAGTGTTGTGTTCAGCTAGAGGGTCAACTCAAACATTTCAAGACCAAGTCTTCTAAGCATGCTCTGAGAATACTGGAAAGTAGTAGAAGAGAGGTATGATGATTTTTGTGAGGAAGGTTCAACACACTATTTCATTCCTATTGAATCAGGATGATTTTACTGGTTGGCTTGGTTCGGCCGTACAAATCTGATGCAGAATATGAAGTCTTCCTTCCTTCCTTCCTTCCTTCCTTCCTTCCTTCCTTCCTTCCTTCCTTCCTTCCTTCCTTCCTTCCTTCCTTCTCCCTCCCTCTCTCATTTCTAGGGATGTCCTAATTGGTAAACTATGATTAAGCAATCTTTACCAATCAGAATACCAAACTATTTTCCTTGCCTCAGTATTACAGTTCAAATACTACTAGTTTAAAAACATGTACATTTGGGATACACATTCACTGACATGTACATTAACTCATCTGTGGAATAAATAACAAATCATTCCTTTTTTATGTACACATCTACACACACACATTTTGTTCTTGAATTGTGCAGCACTTTAAATTCATTTCCAAAAAGGTACACTAGATCATATGGGAGTGGGAAAGTTCCTTTCAACAACTTTTTCAAACAGTCCCATCTTTTTTGAAATCACGCAATAGCTGGATACAGCTACGAAGAGAAGGTACTGTATGTTTGCCCCCGCAGGTTCTGAAACACCTGAAGTGTTGCACAGCCCTAATGTATATAGTTCTATTTAAGAAACATAGTAACTGCCAGAGTGAATCCTGAATTAGACTGCTGTAGCAAAGAGGCCATTTTAAAAACTGACACATTTATTATGTCATATGGTTTTGGGCAAGAGTCAGCTTTGGATAAATCAAATGAAAATCAAACTGCGGGGTAAACATGTGGTACCAAGGCATTTTACTTTTGAAATCCCATAGTTCAGAAAATTGCTAAGTTTCTCTAGGAAGCTCATAGACATAAATGGGAAGAAAACATTTATGCTCCCTGCCATGTAAATCCAACAGCGCTACTTTTCTCCTGCCATTAACCTGCTTGACTTTAAGGGAAGTACCTCTTAACTGAATTTGTAGGCCATCCAGCAGCTCCCAACAGGAAATCTCAATCTGTCACTAGATTTATGCCAAGAAGCACCTGTCACCTGCAAATTCTTTTTTGGCAAGTAGTTCCTAAGGGACATGTTGCTCTTGCAGTCATGAGGGAAGATCTGGGCTAAAAGCCAGGTGGCAAGTAGTAGTTGACTAGAAGCCAAGGGAAATCCTTCTTTGGATCCTTACTCATGCATTTTTTGGATCAAGCGCAGTCTCACCTGATTCCATCAAAAAAGATCACAATCAAGTAGGTGGCAGGGTGACCAGCCTACATAGGTATGGAAAGGTTCAGCGCTCCCTAAATCCATCCTGTTCATAAAAAGGTGTCTTTATTACCAAAGGACTTGAGAAACCGCTTCAAGTGTCAATCATAATTGAGAAAGAATAAATTTATCCCTAGGTTCAAGTTGCTCAGAAGCATTAGCGTGCAAACAGTAGTATCTAGGGTTTTTTTTTTCTGACAAAACTTCAAATACCAAAATGCAGGAAAATGAACTACTAGTTTTAATATGTGGCCCTTCCTCATTACAGCAGCTCCCTTACTCATTAGTTAATGTTGATTTTAAAAGAAAGAAAAGTTATTTGCTTCACTGACTGCAATAATGCTTTGGACTCCATCTGGCATATAGGGATGATGAACCTTAAAGTGCCACATAAAGCAAAACAGAGAAAAGATGCATGACCTGATTAAATTTATGCATCCACTCATCAGTGCATGATAAAAATAAACAGGCAAAGCGAGATTTCCAACCAGGCATAAAGGAATTAAACAAGAATGCAATTCTACAAATTCCTCCACTTTCTAACTCATCCGTGAGTTGCAACCAATTTCACTTATGCTGTCTTGAATTGAATGGTTACTATCTATTTCTACCGGTATTACTTGCACAAAAGCATCAGGCCAAACTAGTGCAGTAATAGAGCCCTATAAATCAGATGAGAAGAAACTTCTGTGTTAGCTTTTAACCCACCAACAAGTGATGTCAAGGCTGCTTCAGGGAAAGTGATAACCAGAAGTCTTTGAAAACTAAAAAGAAAGGAAGTGGGAATGGACACCAAAACTCTTATCTAATTCTAATGCAAATAACACATTTGTTTGCAGACTGAAGGTGTGGGCATTTGTTCAGTTTGTATTTCCAGTTCCTGAGATAGCCACTAAGCTTACATTTGCATAAAAATAACCTAGCAATTTTTTATTCAACAATAATCAATTACTGGCTTATGCTCTTCGTTCTTCCTTTCTCTTTCAGTATATGTGAAAATATATAGTGTATGTGAAAATGGGGGCAAATATGCTGGTTTTAAAAATACATTTGATAACTCCAGAAGTTCTTGAACAAGAAAAAAAGTGTATTTGTATGTGCCTTTCGGTAAGTCAATTTAAAAAACTTTTTAACTTGCGACTGATTTTTAAAAATGTTTGTTGGTTGAATCTTGATAGAAAATGACGGCATGGCCAAGACAGTGTCATCCTAAATAGTTTCAAATTTACCTTCTATTGTTTCTATAGGCGAATTACTAAGATAAACCATATATAAAGTCAGTGTTTTTATTTTTAAAATACACTCATCTTCACTTGAACAAGTTACAAATAGCCTTTTATCAATCTGGCTATGGAACTGGCCAGTCCTATCATTAGACTAGATGAACAGTAGGTCCTGGGTGGCAAAATAGGTCTGCGTATGTGTCCGATGCGGCTTTGTCTCTGATCAATGTTGGAAAATTTAACTGTCAGATCAGTTTGTTTTCCTAACTCTTGGCCTCAATAACAACACACCTTAGGCTAGGTTTACTAAGGGAAAAGCTTCTTCAAATGGTCTCTGTGCTCTCAGAATGACTCCAAGGGTAATGGCAGAATTGGAAGTGTCCCTTGTATTTCATGGAAATATGCTATTCAAGGGTAAAAGGAAGTATGAAACATTGATAATGACATTGCACTTACTCTCCTTATATATTTTTCCTATGACTTTGGGTTTAGCCGTGCTGCATTCAGATAGAGTTTTTGTTCAAATTTACAATTTGATTGCATTTAACAAGAGAGACAAAATATTTGCACATTTCCAAGAGTGTAACACTTAACCTATATTTATGACATTCTATACACTTACACATTTTGGAGAATTTATACCTTTGCAAAACGTTATTCTTTTTAAAAAATACTCTAATAACTGAGGATTCAGTTTTGGTCACTGTAGAAAGTGGTCTAAGAAAACATTTCCACAGCAAGGAGGGACCTAGAATCTTATTTCACCATCTCTCATTCTATTTAGTTACTTCTTCTATCCAGCTCAGTTTAATTCTATGGTAGCTTAAAGAATAGATTTTCAGAGTTCCTTTGCCCCACAATAAAGTGCAATATAATTAGCAATTTGTGGCACATTGATAGCATTTGCCGCTATGGGTGAGAATTTTACCCCATCACAAAAAATTGGTAGTACTGGTTAAAACAGTTATGAGATATGATATATTAAGGAAAAAAAGTTGATTATAGAAGAGAATTAATCATGCAATATAATATATTTCATTCTATAGAAAAACTCAACTAGTATTTGCAAAATCTGAAAAAACGGAAAAGGAACACAATATAAATGCAGCTACTGAATTAGGAGGTAGCATACGCACCACAAAATCACAGCAAAGAGTAACCTCTGACTATAGAGTTTGTACTCCTCTTTTGAGATAATTGTGGCTCTTGTATTAAGGATTCATTGTCTTTAACAACTATAAACCAGGCATGTTGAAAAAGGAAAATATGGAGCTGAGGTTCCTACCCTGCTCTCTCTGTATCTTAATTTTAAATGATATTTCTTTTCTTGTCAAACCTGATTATGGCATGAAAAAAATATATAACATACCTATTAACAAATCATGCAGTTCACATTTGGAACTCATTGACCCAAGGTATCAAGGCCAATAGACACAAATTAGGGCCAAGTTTACACACACACACACACACATCTATCCATTTTCATTCCAAAGGTTTTTCTAACTCTTTTGCTGCTGCAAGGGGGGAAAGAATGAGCAAATTGTTCATTCTGGGTATTTCTCCTGTATCTTTTTTTTTCTTCTGAACCATTTAAAGGGACAGGAAGGGGCAAATGGGTAAAAGCAGCAAACCTTAAAAAGAGAACTAATTTGGGAAAAAGTTTTATATTTGCCCTGAGAACATATCTAGACCAAATGCAGCACGGTCTTGGAATTAAGGGTCTTGTAGGAGACTTGCATAGAAACTTTTTAAAAACTTACCTGTTTGCTATAATAAATATATTTTATATTTTATAAAACAGCTTCCTATTTGGTTTTGCTCTTCTCTGCTCTTTTCACTAGCAAATGTAATGTCATGTACAAGTTTAAGAGCAGGATAAATGGTGGTAGTGCTGAGTACTTCCTGTTTCCAACTACACATGGAGAATTTACAGAGAGATGGCAGGGACTCTCCAAGGAAACCAGAATGGCAGCTTCCCGGAATGGGAGGACCCCGCCTTTTGGTGGCTCACAAGAAGGGAAGACCTGTGACTCCCCAACTAAAATTATTGCTTCGTTTTGCACATTCCTCCCCCCCCCCAACCCCTGCCCCCCAAGAGCTTAATTGCAGCACGCTGGCTTCCTGAAGCAGGCAGCTCATCCGCCAAGATACC
>JANHFK010008320.1:147144-164403 GCA_036250565.1 Sibynophis collaris | reverse complement strand
TGATACAGGAATGAGTGTAATGACAAACAGTAAAGTCTCTTGAAAGATTCCACTCTTTATTAGTAGTGGTATTATCCTTTCTATTTCCTTTTTCAATATCATTCCATTTCAAGTGAAAATCAGCTTAAATAAATCTACACCAGATGGTTGAGCATCTGAGACTGCTACAGTCATGCTAATTCTCCTGGATCTATAGCAGCTTTTGATACCATCAACCATTCTGGAAGCCAGGCAGGATTGCACTTTGGGGGTCCGGGTTTTGCAGCAATTCCAGCCTTTCTTGTCAAGATGATTCAAGAGTTGGTGCCGTAGCACTACTACATGATAGCAAATTCATTTATCTGTGAAGATCATTGAAGCTTTAGAATAGACGTCATTGGTATCATGAAGCATTTTGCTGTATTGCTTTCCACTTTCTAAGGAAGCAGTTGGTATACTTGAATTCAGTCCCCAACTTACAGCTACAACTGAACCTGAAATATTGGTTGTGAGTTACTCATGTGGCTATGGGACCACTGCAACAGTTGGCACTTTTGTGTCTTAAATGCCTTTGTTCAGCACTGTCATAATTTTGAATGGTTGAATGACCAGTCATAAGTCAAGGATTCCTTGCAATTCTGATCAAGCAGTACTCCCTGGGAGAGAAGAGGCTGAAGTTAATTCCAGACTGTAATGGGCAGAAGGAATAACCTTGAGAAATAGGAGGAAGAACTACTACCAAGAAAAAAAGTCACATAAAAGAAATTTGAATCTGAATCTAGATGAAAACTAACTGAGAATGTATCACAGGTCACAGGTTATCCAGTTCTGATAAAGATATAGAGAGGGAAGAAGGGAGCTCACTCAGATTTGCAAGACTTTGTTACAATAACCGAATAATAAAAGTAATATTAGTCTGAAAGACTTTGGTTTCCAAGTTTGTTTTATTTTGGGTTGCACTCCCTCAGAAGGAGAAGGCTTGGTTGTTGAGACTGTTCCTTGATCCTTAGCTGTCATTGGATTTACAAGTGGAATTTATAATGAGAAATAAAACTGCAGCTATTGCCCAAACCATCTTAACTATTGTGCTGCACAATCGTCTGTCCTTAAAAAGTGTCTGAAAATCAACTGGATAAAGCACTTCTCACTACATCTAAGTGCTAGACAGCTAACCAATTCAAGATAAAAATATCATATAATTCCTGTACTGAAAAATCTCCTGCCAGCAACAGTTCAGGGCATTAGTGCTGACTTTGAAAGTCTTAAATGGCTTGTGGCAATCTCAGACTGCTTCTTGTCATTAACCTATCCAACTACTAATGTCAATAGGAAAGGACCTTTAGAAGGTATCTTGGTTTGTGGAAATTGGTATGTGGAAAACAGCCTTCTCCTATTTGACTTCTAGAATATGTTCCCTTGAGATATGAATCTGGCCTGACTCTCCCAGGATTTAGAAAATTTGTAAAAATATGTCTTTCACTAGGCTTTTTACTGCTAATTTTATTTTCATGTTTCTTTTCATCAGCATTTTAACTGATTAAAATTGTTTAATTTAACTTTTGAAGTTTTACTGTTGTAAATTGTTTTGGATGGACAGAATGTTAGGGTATAAGTCCAAAAACACAAACGAGAAAATGGAATCATCATAAATATTGATTTAATGATGTCATAGTGTTATTAAATTGGAAAAGGATGTTACATATACCAGATTATTTTATGATGTGCCAATATTATACATTTTGTATGTGCTCTTAACATTATGTTTCCAAAGCCTGGATAGTCAGCAGCCATCCAGCTTACAACATGGTTCTGTAAGAGGCTCCCATTTCTTTTCCATAATCAGAAAGGAAGCTGGGAAGTAAAAAGGAATGGTATGAAAATTGTTCTCTGTTTAAATTTTTCTGACATTGATTTTCTTGGCTTGATGAAATTACAAAACAATTGAAGACCCCCAAGTCCTTCCAACTCTGTTATTCTGTAGGCAGTCTGAACTTTCTGAGTTGATGCAGGAAGTAAAACTTTGTTGTGACTTTTTAATTATGGTTCTGAAATTGGATGTCCATTTCAAATTCTGGGAGATTATAGAACCCAAAAACTTGAAGGACTCTACTGTTAATACTATGTCGTAAGAGGAAGACTCCTCTAAAATTCACTCTCATCTCTACAGTTTTAAGCATGTTCAGCTCCAGATTGTTCTGGCTGCACCACAGAGCCAATTGTTCAACCTCCTGCCTATATGCAGATTCATCACTGTCTTGAACGAGACCAATGACTTCTAACATCTGCAAACTTCAATAGTTTAACAGAGGGACCCTTGGGCACATAGTCAAACAGCTCCAGGGGGCTCCTGTAGTAGTTGTTCGGATATTCTATGTGATTTTCCCAAGCTTCACCTGTTGCTTTCTATATGTCAGAAAGACTATGATCCACCTACAAGTATGCACAGACACAGTTAGCTGAATCAATTTAGAATTAGAATTTCTTGGAATGATAGTATTGAATGCCAATTTGAAGTTCACATATTGATATTGTTGCTGTTGCATTGCTGTTGACTAAAATGTGCTGTTGCTAGAGGGTTGCCTTGATATATGCTGAATATCTCCAAACTTTGGATGGTCCTGAAATTGTTCATGGAAAGTGCACCTTAAAAAAAACCTTCTAAAGCTATTGTCTTGCATAGACTTTCCTTCTAGTGTAAAATCTTGGATTCATTATATATTGAATCAGTTCAATATTATGCAGTTGAATGTTATGAAGAATCTTTTCTGACAGGGTCACATTTATAAGATATATGTATTTTAAAAATATGTATTTTAAAAATGTGACTCTATAACAGGAAATGTAAACAGTTTCTCCCATGCAGTTTGAAGCTTCCTTATCATTTCTGGGAACAGTTCTGAATAGTTTCAAAAAGCTATGTTGCGGTTTGATGCTAGGTCATCAAAACCTTGTGGATAAAATGCCTTATGCAAGGGAATTTTAATATATGTCATGTCTCAGGACTGATTTAGTTTTCCTTTATTTTCTTCTCCCTGTACATGTTATACTTCTATGGACAGTATTGCCATTAGCCTTACATCAGAGCTACCTAAACAACTTCAGGGTTTACAGATTGACCTTAATTAACTTGAAAACTTATTAAAAGCACTGACATTTAACAGATCTGTTAGTTTGAAAATACTAAGGTCTTTTCATTTAAATTTTGTTTTACAAGACTGAGATCTTCCCACTGAACTTTAAATGTATAAGATTTAGCAAATTCAATTGCTGCCAGGCTTCATAATAAGACAAGTCACTTAAGAGCTCAGCTTGCTAGAGCACAGCCGAGCATTTCCCCCATTGTAACTCAGCTCCTTTACAGGGTAATTAGCTTAGCAAAAGAGCAACACTGTATTGCAAACTACTTACTAGCTCGCAAAGCAACTGTGCAGTACAATAATCTCAGTACTTGGATCATTTACTTTAATTGGCAATAACTAGGGAGGTAAAGCCAGAACAAAGCAAAGTCATGAGAAACGATTTTAAAAGTGGGATAAGACAAGTCAGCCTTACCCTGGGAAATTTAAGCAGAAGTAAGTTTCACTGTGCTCAAAGGGTTTTTCTCCAAATAAGGATGTAGAAAATTACAGCCTTACAAGAGGGGGGGGGGGCTCATTTAATTATGTGTATGGGCAAGCATGAGTGTGGCCCCCCGCGCTCCCCCTGCTTTTGGCACGCAATGGCAAAAAGATTAGCTATCACTGGCCTAGAGGGATGCTCTAACTGGCTGGAGCCCCAGCTTTGTCTATCCGGACTCAGGAAGGAAAGGAATGGACAGAGCTGTTTTTCTCAGGTTTACCTATCGTCCACCTATCCTGATATTAGCTATACTAAGTTAGTCTTATTTGTTTACTAGGGTGGAGAGAAACCAAGAAAGCAAAATCTGTTTTGGAATCTGCTTGCTGTCACTTAAGATTCTTTAAAACTCTTTCCCTCCCTCCCTTTATCCCCCTGGCATAAAGTTCCTATAAAAATGATATGTAATAAATATTTGGCAAACATAACTTTTCATCCCTCTCCCACAAATACACACACTTTGGTAAAAGAGGAATGCTTTGTCAGACTTTTTGTGGATCAATTTCCAAGATTCAGCAAGAAGTGGAATAAAAATGTTCCGAAGTTCAGATTTATAGCACAGTATCCAGAAAAGATAAATATTCAAACCTCTGTTTCCTGTGCCTCAAAACGCTATATTTTTGTTGTCACTGATTGTTCCACTGTAATAGTTAAAATCTGTACAATAATAACAGTTATACATGTTTGTATAACAACATCCTATTCTATCTCAATCTATGTTTTGACTTCCTAAAAGATTTATTGCCTGCTGTAGTTCCCCTCCACTCTTCATTAGCTGGCAAACCTGATCTCTCTTTTTCATCATCTTTTTTGCCAGTCACTGTTCATAATATGGAAAAAATATTGAATTCTGCATGTCATCCTCTCTGAATACAGCAGGATTTGTATTCACTCCTCTGTGTAGTAGGGCAACTGGATTTAGCAGCCAATTTCTTTGGCCAGGATGATTTGATTTGGCTATACTCTTTTAGTATTAATTCTGTGAATGGAAGGGTGGAGTCTTATTCCCAGACCAATCTACTGCAAAGTAATTGAGTCTAGGAAGCTAAGGTGCTATATTCTTAAAATCTTGCCACACTTCAATTAATTTTTCTCTTTTCCTGTACTTCCTTGGTTTATTAGCACGGGATATATTTTAGGAGACTAAAATGATGTGGGGAATTGTGAGGAATCAATTTTTCAAAGACCAGGATAAAAATCTTCACTATGTTGGAAGAAATATAGGCAATTCTAATACTGTATAAGTAGTTCTTGACTTACAACCATTCATTCAGAAACTGATCAAAGTTACGGCAGCACTGAGAAAAGCGATTTATAACCGGTCCTTGCACTTATTATCATGGCCGCATCTTCATAGTCATGTGATCTAAATTTGGGCATTTTTTCCGCCAGCATATATTAACAATGACTGCAGCATTTCAGGGTCATGTGATTGTCATTTACGATCTTCCCAACTGGCTTCCAACAAGCAAAGTCAACGGGGAAAGCCTTTGATTGAGCTTTACAACTGCATAATTCACTTAACAACTGCAGTGATTTGCTTAACAACTATGATGAAAAAAAGATTGTAAAATCAAATGCAACTCACTTAATAACCACTCTGCATAGCAATAGAAATTCCGGTCCCAATTGTAGTTGTAAATTGAGGACTATGTGTATAAGAATAAGGACAGTGAAGTGTTGCAAAAAATTTTTTTAAGCAGGAGAGTGAATGGGCCAAATGCAAGAAGAAACATCTTAATGCTTCTGTTTTGGAAGCAAAAGTCTGACATGAAATATTAAAAGGGAATACCAAAAGCCCACAAGAAGCTATGAATAAATACACACTTTAGCAATGGCTTGAAAATGGCCACATAAAACTAAGAGTGTCTATGGATTGTATGTAAGCATGTATTTGTTGAATCAGGCAAGACAGCAGACATATGGCTGTGTGCAAGTCCCATCCCTTTGTTCTGTGTCACCTGCACATCAAAAGATGTTTGGCTTGCATCACAACACTCTGCCTACCGTCTTATCTATTCTACCTTTTCCCCATGTTTGCTTTTGTGACTGATCTTTTCTGGGCTTGGAAGCTAAGCAAAGTTGGGCCTGATAACCGTTAGGATGGGAGACTTTCAGGGAATACCAGGGCTGCAGCTCAGACTGCAAAGTTGAATATCAAAGTATTATTGCTAAAACTTACTAGAAATTGAATTCTTTTACTCTTAGACAGGCTATCATCCAACATAATCCTTACTTGTGAATGTAAGAAAGTCTGCATCATTATAGCTCTTTAACCAAACAAGAGCCCATCCCCAGGGTTGTTGAGTGACACTGAACATCCTTTCCCCCCAAAAAAAACAACAGAACAGCTTTCCAAACTGGGATCATCCCATATACATGATACAGGAACTGTGACTGTAGAATTCCTAACAGCAGTCCTATGACATCTTAGATAACATTTAGTTGGAAAAGGCAATATAGGCTTAAAGTAGTTACCCAAAGCTGAGTGTTATTCTGTATCTAACTCCACTTGCCAACAAGGCTATCCAGTTACTAATAATCTCTACAATGTCCATTATGCTCCCTAGAAAAAATCACTGTCAAGCGAAGGGGCCGCATAATGGTGCTGATCTAAATGCTACAGTTCACTTAATTAGGAAGTTAATTTTTTGATGTGTAAATACGTATAATAAAATGCAGAAATCAAAGCAAAATGTTGCACTCATTCACAGTTTCATATTTATCCTGTACTGCATTGTCCATGTTCAAACATCAGAATGGGGCCTTCTGTCAAGCATTAGTTTTAATAAGATCCAGATACTGAAGAATTATTGAAAATGGTCTGGATTACTAAAAATTTACTTGTAGAGCAAAATCCAAGTCACAAATGGGCCAAATTGAGTTGCAATGAAATAATTCCACAAGAAAATTAATAGGAGTTGAAAATGTATCAAAAAGGATAGAAAGGTTTTTATGCATGTCTGAGCACCCAGTAGTCCTCTCTGTTGGGAAAATTTTCTCTATGGTTTTCACACTGAAACATATTTTCCTAGGACATGTTTGTTTATTTAAAGTTACAAGAAAAATGATACTCATAAGAAAGAGATACTCATAAGAAATTCACAGTAATGGTCAATCCCTAAAGGGAAGGATCTAAAGAAATTATTTAATTTATTATTAAAGGCTACGTATCTCACAAAGAAAAGCAATAGGCTATAAGATGCTGAATCTATCTTGCCCTGGGTTATTAGTGGATGATGGGCTTATGATGCTATTTCAAGAATGCCTAGGCAGCACAGTGAGGGGATTAGCATCTTTTCTGTGGCCCAGAAAGCTCTTGATGGCTGCCCCAGTGACCCACCCACACATGATGTATGAGACTAATTAAAGGTTTTCATGCCAGGTGCAGGCTCTATAGGTAAGAATGCTCACCTAGTTATCACTTCAATATCCTTTTCCGGAAAACAGTATGCGACTCCCAAACGCAATTAGAAATTGATTAGAATAGATTTAAAACAATGGAACAGCGTTGTTGTATTTTTTTAAAATCAGGGGCTACATTTGGGTTTTGTTGTTGTTGTTGTTGTTACTTTCTTCAATAGTTGAGAACTACAGAGAGACAAAGCTATGATATAGTGATGTCATCAAGTGAAGTAGGATTTTTGGTCCTGCTCCACATTTTCAGGTTTCACCTTTTAGTTGTCTAGGTGTTACAAAGGATTACAACATCAGTGTTTCACCTTCTTTTGTTTTTGCTAAAATTTGTTGTTAAACCTCATGGTTATGGTTTGGTGCTTTGCCATCACGTGTATTGCGTACAGTGTATTGTAATGTGATTCCAGGAAGCAGACTCTTTAAAAGAGACTGGTAACAAAAGCTAAAAGTGGCTACACGTGGCTTATGGACTGCAGCCTGCCCAGTTCTGTCTTAAATATTATACTAAACTTTCATGGCCCACAGCCCATTTTTTCCAATGGGCTAAGTGCTATTCTGAGATGCATTTTCCCCTGCTGCTGCGTACAATGAAGCAGCTTCTTCTGACAGTAGATAGAGATGGGAAGCGAATTGGAGCCAAGCCTTCACTTGCTGCCTTCCAGCTCACTGCATGGAGCAGGTTATCTAAGGAATATCACCGATAATGTAAGTGTTACTCTGAGGGACTCTAAGCTTGTTGTGTTGCTTGCCTATACAGGCAAACAAAATCTGCTGCAGATTTGGAGGGTCCTGCTCAGAACATGTACAGATAAGGCAATCAACTGGTTGACCAGCCCTTTCTTGAGAAAGAGCATGCAGATCTTCCGCTCATATAGAAGTCCATTTGGGCTGTCACTTTGGGAAACATGTATACATGGCTAGGACAAAGAACTATAAATAGTGAGGTCAAGGAAAATAATGTGCAGAAAGTACAGACGGTGACAATTATGTCCTTAACAGCAGCATTCCCAAAGCAGCTACTGCCTAGGCAACATGTTTGCTTGTTCTGTGTTCTAGCCTATCCTCTTCATTTTGATCCTGGGGTGTACACTGCTACCCCAAAAGAGCTCCTGAGCAGTAGACAATAACAGACAAAATAGCATAAAAGGAAGGAGGCAAAAATGTTCATCATGCACACAGGAAGAAATGCAATGTACTACAATAGGGGTAAGAAGCACAAGCATTTGTAAATCTCTGCTAGGAGGCTTTCGACAGCAGTGTGAACAGTTCAAAGCAGCCAACTGCTTTCACACACACACTTTGCTGCCTGGAATCAAACCAATGCAACACAGACCAGCAAAAGACAAGCACTTTCTTATGTCTATTTTTTCAAATGGATTAAAGTTGGCTGATCAGTGTTCCTTCCTAGCAATCAAAACTGAATAGGGAGGATACTAGAAAGCAGAGTCACAGCGGCCAGTTTTTCCATGCGTATCCCTCTGAATTGATAAAAGCGGGTAGAGAAGTGTCCTTATGCATGGGGGGAGGGGGGAGAAGTGGTGCATATTACCCTATCGCTTGCAAGTAAATATGAATGCAAATCATATTTGCATAATATGTGATACGGCTCAGACAATTTGAAGAGAAAGCATAAAGTGACACACAAAAATGTGTTCAAAGGAATGAACAATGCTTGTGAAACATTGCAGAAAAGAGTCTGTGTTCTTTATGTCTGCAATTATGTGTGTGCTTATATATACATAAATATGTCTTGCAGCTATCTGACTCCCTTCCCCCACATGTTCCAGTACTGACACTGGCACGGTGCCTCTGGCTGAGGTGCAAGCTATTTCAGGCGTCTCCTGGGAGCCCCATTCTTTGTCAATGTAGAAACCCAAACCACAAACAAATAGCAGCATACTGGAGCCAAACTTTTCCCACCTGCTGGACACTGACTGTTTCCTGGGCAATGCTTGGTGACTTTACAGCACTTCAGAGGAAGTAACATTACCTCTGAAGAAGTAATGCCTGGAGAAGGCACTTCCTACATTCTTCTGTCTACACTATTTGGGACAGGAATCATAATCAAGGGGCATTAAAGAAGCAAAGTAAGGATCCTATTTTCCAGTCTCATGAAAAATGTGAATACTCTTAACAAACCATAATCTAGTCCGGCTATATCCCAGCACCGAGCCTGATTTCCTATGTAATTACTTAATATAGACTCCAATACTGTCACCGTTCACTTCCTGAATATTATTTATTTATTTTAATTTAATTTATATCCCGCCCTTCTCCTTTGCAGGACTCAGGGCGGTTCACAGTCAATATAAGAAACATTCATTACAAAAGTTAAAAGCAATTAAAATAATTAAATTAGACTAAATGAATAATTTAGATCTATGTTCAATATAGGTTTCGTACTTCATTCCTTCCCCTAGTCAGCTTCATACTCAGATTAAATTCTGGTGATTAGGCCATGAAACTTCCCACCCATCCTGCTTCTTGTTCTGGGACTATCCTGATAAGAGGAGGTAATTGAAGGTGGAGAATGGTGATTAGCAGAGAGCTCCTTTATATACAGCGTGCAGCTCCAGGCCCAATGCAATAGCCAGCCAGTCCCCAAATCATTCAAGTGGGGAGAGTGAGGAACACAAAGGGCTGGATGTTTTAAACAGTAGCCAAAAGTCTGAAAGAGACACTTCTTCCACCCAATCCTATGGACTTCCCTAGTTTCCAAGAGACACCCTTGCTCTCTCTCTCTCTCTCTCTCTCTTTTTAAATACCAACATCTCAAGCACAATATTGCAGAATCCACAAGGGATCCCCGGACTCACCAGTAACCCCTCACTTCATTTTTCTGCCATGGTTCTGGGCCAAGATGTGGGCACCCACTTGCCTGCTATCCCGTCTCGTTGGCTATACTTCCAGGATAAGCAGAGACCTCAAATCATATGGCAGGACAAATTAGACCAAGGAGACAGCAAGCTGTGGAGAAGAAAAAGGACAGGACTTAAGAGAAAAGAATTAAAAAGGAAAAAAAAAATAACCAGGAAGAATTGCCTCTGAATCTTCAGTGGAAAGCAATGATGCCCCATTTATGCTTCTCAAGGCCTGGTTTGCAGTAACCACCAATAAACCCAGTTTGATTAACTTGCAAAGGCCATTTCTTTTTACTGTGTATATATGTAGTTATATCACAAACATACACCATAAATACACACACACACACTCTGACACATACTGTAGTTATACAATCTAGATTCAACATATGCCCAAAGATGGTAAAATGAGTCATGTCAGCAGGACTGAGAAAGAACACAGAGTTTGGGTGAACAGGCACTATATTTGCTTCACTATTTCTGGGTTTTTTCTATCCATTTCTTCCATCTGAAGCAGGAACAGTCCCCCCGAATTGCACATGGCTGAAAAGAGCATAGCTAATGCTCAGAGCATGAAGTCTTCAGGGCACTGAGCACGCACAGGGGCACAGCTGCCGTCCAGGACACAGATGGAAGGCAATTGCCTTCCACCCTATTGCACTCACTAGTCACGTGGCAAGCCAAGCCTACTAGAGTCCAGGTGGTACTGCCAGGAAAGAAAAGGAGGCAGGAATTAGCCCACCTTCTCCCCGGTTCAAGGAAAATTTCTTCTAGGAAACCAGTATAGGTATGCAAGTCTATCCATTCAAGGCAGGAAAAACTACTTTGCGAAACATAGCAAACCTGAAGAATGTGGAGGATATGATAAGAGCTTGGAACATGGAAAAAAAAAAGACTTTTGTGCTACAGCACAATGGAGTGGATAGAAAGTGTGACAGACTTTCATGGTAAAACCTAAGGAGATAAGAATTTGAGTAAAGTGCCCAAACCATTGTCTCACTCAGAAGTCTGTAACTGGTGACTCAAACTCACGTTTTCTCTCTGTTGTATGAAAAGAAATCTATGGAAAAAGTAACTCAGTTCAGGTTATTCAAGTTCACAGCTTCATATTATTTTAGGGTCAAATATTCTTGAAGATCAAAGCTATGTTTATATCATATAGAGAGATTAATGCAGAAATGCCCTTGATCAGTGCAATGGATGTGGCTTTTTGAGGTTTTGTCTTCCCTGCTCCAATTCAAGCCACCATAAGTTTCTCCTTCTCCTCTTCCTCTGGCCTGCTTTCCCATCTGAGTTAAACTGGTAGGTCCCACGAGTCTCCTTTTACCCTCAAGAGAGCTAATTTGGTACCACAGGAACATTTTGATTCTTGGAGACAAACATTACCTAAATTCCTGTTAGAAAAATTACCCAGAGAGATTGTGAACTCTCCTTCATTCAATGGACAATTCAAACAGAGGCTAGGAAATCCTCTGATACTTTAATTTAGACTCCTGCACTTGACAGAGGGTTGGACTCATGAGCCTAAATACTTCCTTCCATCTCTATTGTTTGTTTATATAAGCAAGATTATTAAGTCTTCTTATTCTTTGCTTTATTTCTTTATTGTTCAGGTCTGAACACCAAACGAAACCAGTATCAAAACCAGAATTTGCAGATCAGATACATGACATAATAAAATCTGTTTAAAATTTTTAACACGAAAAACTAAATAAAAACATAAAAGCTATTGGATTCAAACACATATATCATTATGAAACCCAATATAAAGGGTGTGGTTTAGTTTTTTATGGACTTGCAGATTTAAAGGAGTCAAACACAGAGGTGCCAATATGACAGAATCATTAGTCCAGTAGAAAAGAACTATAGGAAAAATCAAGAGGCATAGAAATTTATTTTAATTTTAGGAAATGGCTAAATTTGAAGAAGTTACAGGCCCCGGGAATTTTATTGTCCCAATTTTATTGTAAACATCTTGTCATCTAGGTTTCTTTATGGAGGAAAAAATAAATAAAAATTCTACCCCTTTTTCACATCTTTAGAGCACAACAGATTTTGATAGACACTTTGAAGCAAGTCTCTAAAATAGTGTTTAGATTAGCTGGAAAAAGTTGAGTGTGTGCAGGGGTGCAAAAGTAGCACACTCTTTTGATTCCCTCCTTTTCCAGATTATTTTACTTAATACCTTATATAACGTCACCATATCACTATCAACTCTTTGTCATCACATGGATTTTTTTCAGGACATCTGTTCCCAGCCTGGCCCAACATTTGGACGGACACACACACACAGTATCTCCCAATTTAATTCATGCTAGTAATACTGTTTAAATATTTGTAGCTGTGTATTACCAGTGGCTTACAAAAATCTTTTCAATAGGCAATATTCAATTCAATGACCTCCTAATTCATTCCAGAATTGCATTGAATTTAGGGATCACTTAACATCTGGTATAATTAATTAGTTAAGCTTCTTAGCTTAAGACAATTAGGTATGATTTTAAAATAGTAAAGTATAGGGATCCATTTACTTCAGAATGTGCCACACCTGTCCTGCAGTATTTGGAGACATTCCTGCTCATTCCTCTAAATGGGGTCTCAAAAGTTCCTCAAAATGCTCCAGGTTGCACTAGTCACATCATTAACTATTAGGAGTGGACTGTTCATATATGAAAACATTATTAAACTATGAGACTGTCTTTTAAAACTGTCTGGAAATTGGTGCAAAATGCAACAGCCAGGCTGCTGGTACAGGGTGCAGAAATCACATGGTACTATACTTAAAAATCTGAAATGACCACTAGTTGCCAATTGGGCACAGGTTAAGGTGCTTATGCTGACCTTTAAAGCCCTAAACAGCTTACCATTCAACTATTTGCCGGATTGTCTCTCTGGCTCTTAACCTGCCAGGCAGCTTAAATCAGCTGGAGAAGCTTCTGGAAGATTCTCCCGATGGTATGCTGATAAATGCAAAATACCGGTATTTGGTCCTGCCGGCTCCAATGCAGCTGTTGGTGCTGTGAGCCACCAAACAGTTGATCAGGACACAAGGTGGCATGATTCAGATGGCTTGCAATATTTCTGAAAATGTAAAAATGGGCTGCTGCAAGCCAGCTCCAATATACGACTGGATTCTCCCTTCTTCCTGCTTCCAGAAGTTCCATATATCTAGTACACCAGAAAGGGTCTTCTCTTGTATGGCCCCCATGCACTTCCCAAAGTGATGCATCTGGACTCCAGAATTTAAGAAATTAGTTTCACCAAGCCTGTAATTATTAGCTGAGCAGAACTTTAGCTTCAATGATACTTATTTTAAATGTTGTTTTGATTTTAAACATAACACAGTATTCTTACATTTTGTACTTTCTATTTGTAATAGCCATAAGCCACTTTGAGCAAAAAGGTGGGGCATAAATTAAACAGTGCCAACTGTTACTTCACTACTAACCTGCTGAGACCAGGCAGGGACCACATGAAACAAAAATGGCAAAATTTGTTGGCACATGCCTGAAGAAAATAATGAGCAACTGAAAATTGAGTAGGTGAAGAGAGATGCAGCAATAAATCCTACTAGAAACGGCTGTGGCGTAAGAGAGCAATATAGCGATAATAAACTGAGGAACTGTTTCCCTCAATAAGATTGTCCTGTCTCACTTGCTCCAGCAGAGGTAGCATGCTGTGGACCCTGTCAGTCAAGGAATTCTGGCTGGTGGGATCTAGAAGAACTTTTTCTGCTGTGGCCCCCATCCTTTGGAATATCATGCACCTGAAAGTGAGATCTGCCCCATCCTTTTGGCCTTCTGGAAAGACCTCAAAACCTAGCTCTGCCAATTTGGGGCATCTTCTGCTGGAGGTGGCTGGTGGAGGGAAGATCACACGCTCATATATTTGGTGCCTAGTTTCATCTAATTCATCTAAATTTAATGATTGTGTATGTGTGTTTTTATTGTATTATAAAGCATTCAGTCGCTTTGGATAGGTGGGTGGTATATAAATTTAGTAAATAAATAATAGAACTAGGAAAAAAACAGAGCAGCCAGAAAAAGCTATTCTTGCTGCCACTTTCAAACGAGAGGGATAGAATGCAAAAAGAAGAAATAAATACTTTAAAACAGAAATATAAACTTGTGTTTTGCAAAACCCCAGAAGCCTGAAAGGGGAAAATTTTTGGCAGATTTTCTCAAGCTCATGGGGAAACAGTGTAGTTAGTGTCCCATGAAGGCTCTCCTCATGGGTCACTAGAACCACAGAAGTAGAAATGGTCTGGAGGTTGAATTATAGCAATTGGGCTTCTTTTCTTGTTGGTTTGAAATATTTTGTTGCTTATCATTGTTTCAAACCAACAAGAAAAAAAGTCCAGTTGCCATGACTCACAGATAATTCTACCTGGATGGCTGAGAATTTTCATCAACAAGAGGAAATGATGCAAAAACAACAGATAAAAATCTGATTTGATGTGCTTTAGAAACTGATTATTATGTGTCATCAAGTAGATATCAATTTTTATTAGAGCATATTTATAGATCCTCTCCATAATGATCTGTCCCTAACTGGTTATTCAGGTCTTACAATAGTGCACCTATTACCCCTCTGAGTTTATAATAAACGTCTGGTGTGATATAGAGATTAAGGTCTTGGATGAGGATCGAGGAGACCTAAATTCATGTTTAGGTTCAACCACTGAAATTCACTGGGTGATTTCTGAATTCTGGGTGATTTTCTCTCCCAGGGTTGCTGTGGAGTAAAATTAGATGTGCTCTTTACACCACCTTGAACTCCTGGAGGAAAAGGAGGATATAAACCTATCAAACAAAGAACAACAACAATAACAACAATTTATTGTTTTGGCAATATTAGTGCTGCGCTCCAATTTAAATGTGCAGTGAGCTTATAACTCCAGGTATATGATACTAAAATGTTGATTACCTCCTTATGATAAAAAAAAAAGTCATACTATTATCACAAGGCTGACAAATGAAAATGCTCTTAGCTATTGTTACACTCTGCTCTCAGTATCAGAAAGGACTTCAAAGTCAGATCAGTAAACCAATTTTTACCTGACTGTCTCCCAGCAGGTTAAGGTCCGGCTCTGAGAAACACTGAGAATAAATGTTCATTTTGCTTCATGGGAGGATATTGTAAACATTCTCTTTTATAGTTAAGTGACAGGCCAAGAAACCAAGGTGGAAATGCAACAAGCACAACAAAGAACCTCTCAGGCTAAAGAAGAAATTGTGCAACCAAAGGGACAGTGAGGGGGATAATGAAACAGAGGCTCTTTCTGCTTCAGTGTCCTGAATTTAAGGAAGTATGTGAAAGATATTCCCTACTGTTGTCAAGGTCCAAACAAGAAAAATTGCACTCTACACAAAGAGGCAGGAAAAGGTGACACAGGAAGTATTATGTGATATGGGGTCTGACCCCATCTCTAGATGCAATTAAGATGCATTCTGGACAGGGACTGGAATGATGTTTTCCTTTTCATCCTGAGCAGTCCTTGTCCTGCCAACAAACTCCTACTGCATTGGGATGCAGAAAAGTTTTCTACTCTGCCATGCCAAAAACAAGGAAGTGCAGTAAGAATTCTATAAAATAGCAGGGACATCTCACAAAAGGGTATGGGGAAGCTTTGCCAAAGATGGCACGGTGTCTCAGGATGAAAGAGAGATAGAAAAAGGAGTCATTAGTGGAATATGCATTTGTTAGAGCTGGTGCATTTTCCACCCAGAGAAAAAAGGATAAGAGGGTTGGAAGGGACCTTGGTAGTTTTCTAGTCCAACCCCTTGCTTAAGCAAGAGACTCTATACCCGTGATGGTGAACCTATGGCACAGGTGCCACAGGTGGCACGCGGAGCCATATCGGTGGGCACCCGAGCGTTGCCCCAGGTCAGCTGCAGCACGCATGCGTGTGCTGGCCACCTAATTTTCGGGCCTTCCGAGCCCACCAGAAGTCGGGAAACAGGCTGTTTTTGGCCTCGGGAGGGCCTCCTGGGGGATGGGGAAGGCCATTTTCGCCCTCCCCAGGCTCCTAGAAAGCCTTTGGAGCCTGGGGAGCACAAATAACGGGCCTTCCAGTCCCACCAGAAGTCGGCAAACGGGCCATTTTCGCCCTCCCCAGGCTCCTAGAAAGCCTCTGGAGCCTGGGGAGGGTGAAAAACGGGCCATCACGTGCCAAAAGCAGGGGGAGCACAGGGCACATGGAATTATGGGTGTGGGCACGCACACAAGTGACCCCCCCGTGCTCCCTCCGTTTTTGGCACCCTATGGCAAAAAGGTTAGCCATCACTGTTATAGGTCATCTAGTCCAACCCCCTGCTCAACCCCCCTTACACCATTTCTGACCAATGGCAGTCCAGTCTCTTCTTTGAAAGTCTCAAGTGATGAAGCTCCCACAACTTCCGAAGGCAACTTCTGTTCCATTTTCGTAAGGGAGTGGTTGATACCAGAAATGGGACAAACTTTCCTCTTAAACTTCATTCTCCTAGTTATCTTTCAGTAACTGCGGTTGTGTGCTGTAACTTCCCTATTTCTTTTCCCGCATTCTGAACACTGCTCACCAATCCAGTGTAGATTACTCTTTCGAAAGCATTAACAGATTGCTTCGGATGATAAGGGGCTCGGCACTTAATCATCCAAAGTCTGCCCTTTTTTTTGTTTTGATAAGCTAATGGGGAATGCCTGGCCTGGGGCTCAAACGTGCTTTTATAAGAGCCGCAGTTTTGTTTTTAATTTCTGCAGTTGCCATGAGAAAAATGTCCTTTTGCAGGTTGGTGGAAGAATGCTGCAGCCAAAAGGACAGGGGATAAATATTGAGACAGGCCTTCACATGCTTCAAATAATAGAAAAGAATACAGATGTGCAGGATGGTTCCACATCGGGGCGATATCTTTGAAGTACAAATAAAAGAAACTAGTTCC
This sequence comes from Sibynophis collaris, assembly GCA_036250565.1. Taxonomy (NCBI): domain Eukaryota; kingdom Metazoa; phylum Chordata; class Lepidosauria; order Squamata; family Sibynophiidae; genus Sibynophis; species Sibynophis collaris. Next base: position 147,614 of record JANHFK010008320.1, on the reverse strand, counting down.
CGGTCCTTGTCGGATCAAAAGAACAGTAACTTTTGGCTTGCTTCTGATCTAGCCACCGGCTTCAACTTGAAAGAATGTTTATTCTAGTTCGTAATTTGCAGCTTTAACCTTCGGCTGGCACCTTGGAATAATTCTCTCTTGTACAATAACAAAATCCATCTTTTGCCAGCTTCCGATATAAAATCGTACAGAATATTGCCTGGGAAGAAAAGCAATCGTTCCAAACCATAAATGGGAGTTACAGGGGGCAAAGCCATATGTGAAAACTGAGTTGGGTGTTTTGTGGATCAGTAGGTTGTGAGAATGAGCGGTGTGGTGGCCTAGCGTTGAAGCTGATCGCTTTCCATTCAGAAGGTTGAGAGTTCAATCAGGGGTGAAATCCAGCAGGTTCTGGAGAACCGGTAGTGGAAATTTTGAGTTGTTTGGAGAACCGGCAAATACCACCTCTGGCTGGCCCCAGAGTGGGGTGG
>JANHFK010008320.1:67591-79355 GCA_036250565.1 Sibynophis collaris | reverse complement strand
AGTAAGAGTGGCAATAATTTTATTAGATGATTTGAACTCTGCTATAGAATAGTTCTATCGCTCTTAATCACTCCTTTTATTTACTTCCTTTTTTCTTTGTCTCTGATTTGAAAATTTTCCATTATGGTACTTTTCTGATCTGTTCAGAGCAACTTATGCTATCTGTGTGACTCTGCAGATTTAAAAGCAGAAAACAAAACATTGATGTGGACATAATGGACAGTGTTGATTGCATTCTATATAGGCTTGCCATGAGAAAATCAACAGTTTCTCTTTATATAAATTGAGAGAGCAGACTGAAACTAGTTCAATTTGAAATATCATTTTGTCTGAGAAAGAAGTCCAGGAAGATCTGTGTGAATTAGCACAGATATAGTATACTATCTTAGGCCATGCTGAACTGGTGACTTGACCTAAAGACTCAGCCAACCAGTCTTTGTTTCTTATGGCTAGTTTGCATATTTTACATCTATTGATTAATATAACATTTTACCAAGCACTCTGTTTAGTACATCTGATCTGTTTAACAAGAATTATGCACCAAAAAAGCTACAAACCAGAAATTTTAATTACAAATATGTAATTAATCTGGAAAAAATTAAGAATTATTTATTGCATATACTCAGTAACACATACAAATAACCATTTCATAAATGTATCCTACAACAAAACAAGATTTTTCAGCCTATTCAGGAGAATAAGAATGGTGCAAGATATACAGCTTTGTGCTCTTAAGCACACACAGTGTTAAAGTTCTGCAGATAGCTAAGAACAGCTGTGGTAAACCTTCAACTAAAATTAATCTTAGTTTAGTGTATTTTACATTTAGTGGGCCAAATCTTTTGGACTTGAAAGTTTGCTGTGGTTGGCAATTGTTCTAACACCAGGTTTCCCAGGCTGCCATGTGACCTCAGCTGTGGCTCTTCTGCAGATTGGCTCTTCTGCCAATCCATACTGTTTGTAGCTGCCAATCATTTTATTTTATGCTCAAAAGAGCATATCTCATGCTTCCTCTTAAATTCAATTTTTCCTTCATGTATGTGAGGTTTTTTTGGCTCATCAAAGCCTATTCATCATTGACTTTAAAAGGTACCATATCATCCTAATAAATCCATTAAATCAGTTACTGTGTTTTCAAATCCTATGTTAAAAAGATATTTTATTATATCTTTTGATTATTTTTATTACATTATATTCTTCTGACATATTGTATAGATTTAGGGCCACACCTCATCGATGCTACACTGTTGAACCTCATCACCTTTTGGCAAATTTCCCTGCTCTAACCGGTTAGTTAGCTTAGAATTTGATCAAAAGGCCTTGGGTTGACCTGAATAAGATACATATTACATATGTTGTCAGTGCCTACTACATCTGACACATGAGATGCATGTGGGAGCATGTTTGCATGAGCACAAGAGGACAGCCTTGAATCTGTTGACTCAATGTATATGTTGAAGAAGTGCGGCTATAGATAATTACTTTGACACTATTTAAATGTTTTTCAGTGAAATGCAATATTGTAATAGTGCTTCTCATTTATAGTAGTATTACAACCAGCTTATTTAATTATCAGAACACATAAAGATACACAGTTAAACAAAATAATGAAAAAATAATACAAAATTGTCCCCATGAACTAGACAGAAAAAAATGTAGTAATAAAATTAAATGGAGCTAATATTTACTTATTTTACTTATTTGTTTACTTATTAGTAGAAAAATGTGGGATAGACAACATCACCACTAGATGGATTTGTAACTGGTTGACAAACCATACTCAAAAACTAGTCCTTAATGGTACTACATCTACAGTATATGGAAGGGAATAAGCACTGGGGTACCACGAGGTTCTGTCTTGGTCCCAGTACTCTTCAATATCTTCATCAATGACTTAGATGAGGGAATAGAAGGGGAACTCATCAAATTTGCAGATGACACTAAGCTGGCAGGAATAGCCAATAGCCCAGAAGACAAGCTCAGGTCCAAAAAGATCTCGACAACAAAATGAAAATTCATGTGGAGAATAGCAAGGTTTTACAGCTAGGCAGGAAAAACCAAAGGTACAAGTACAGATTAGGCGAAACCTGACTCAAAAACAATAACTGTCAGAGGGACCCTGACGTCTTAGTGGAAAATCACTTAAACATGAATCAGCAGTGTGTGGCAGCAGCCAAAAAAGCTAACACAATCCTTGGTTGTATAAAAAGAGGCATAGAATCAAAATCATGTGAAGTATTAGTTCCACTTTATAAAGCCTTAGTAAGACCCCACCTGGAACACTGCATCCAGTTTTGAGCACCTCATTATAAAAAAAATGTTGAGACTTTGAAAAAAGTGCAAAGAAGAAAGAGCAACTAAGATGATTAAAGGTCTGGAAATTAAAACATATGAAGGGTTGCAGGATTTGGGTGTGGCTAATCTAGAGAAAAGAAGGAAAAGAAGGGGGGACATGATAGCAATATTCCAGAATTTGAGAGGCTGTCACAAAGAGGAAGGGGTCAATTTATTTTCCAGAGCACCCGAGGGCAGGACAAGAAACAATGGATGGAAACTAATCAAGGAGAGAAGCAACCTGGAATTGAGAAGAAATTTCCTTACAATGAGGACAATTAGCCAGTGGAATGGCTTGCCTTCAAAAGTTGTCGGTGTTTCATCACTGGAGGTTTGAAAAGAGGCTAGACCTGTGATGGCGAAACTATGGCACGTATGCCAGAGGTGACATGCAGAGCCTTCTCTGTGGGCACACGTGCCATCGCCAGATCCTCTTCCGGGTTCTGTCACGTGAATGCATGCTGGACAGCTGGTCTGGCATGCGTGTGCACTGGCCAGCTGCTCTCTTCTGGGTTATGGTGCTCTGATGTGCATGCACAGATGTGTTTCGGCACTTGGTCCCAAAAAGGTTAACCATCATTGGACTAGACAGTCATTTGTCTGAAATGGTGTAGGATCTCCTGCTTGAGCAGGGCACTGGATTAGAAGACCTTTAAGGTCCCTTCCAGCTCTATTTTGATTCATTGATTCATTGATTTCCCCCCCCCTCATTTTTGAACCATCCATCTCCTTCAGAAAGGGACTTTGTGGTGTACAGTAGAACATAAAAATATAAAACAGTGTATAAACATGAAAATTAAAACATAAATGTACAGTGCCCAGGGACTAAGAAAACTCCAGTGGAAGGGAGGTTTTTTAACAATAAATCATGAGCAACATTCTGTAGACTTTTTAAAGAATTACAGTAATAATAATGTGATTGTGATTGCAGCAAGGAAAGCAGAAAGAGCAGGGTTAATATTAACTAACCCAATTTTTCTCTGTAGTTTTTCTTTTTAAAATTTTCTTTTCCTCTGACAACAATGAATCATTCCATGGAAGCTTGCTTGTAAATACACAACAAATATGTAATCAGAGGCAACAAGTAGCATGTTTGGAGAAAGCTAACAACACAGGAATGGTTGCATCTTTCTCTATGAGGCAATAGAAGCTACAGGGGAAGAATCCCACTGCTGAAATTCAGATAACCCTGTTTTTCTGTAGAGATTAATAAGAGAAGGGTTTTTCAAATGTAGTGAAAGAAAACAAGGAGCTTATAATGCAGCAGATGTACTTTTCCAATTCTGTACATCCAATTTAATACTTGACACTACATATTCCTCTGACAGGTATTACTCTACTAATCCAAATATATACATTCACTCCAGGCAAATGGTAAATACCATTCTGTTCCGCAGTACATGACTCTTTATAATCTTTCTTCATCAAGCAAGTACGTATAATTATGAGTTTCTTGATGCAGTATACAATCTTCAGAGTAAAAATTGCTCCAACAGAAGAAGAAAAACAAACTATGCATATATTCTTTTAATTCCCTTTGCAGATCAATAACATAGGTGTTATAATGTGTGTAATGCTTAGAATTGCCTGATTTTTTTTTCTTTTAAGGGAAAATACCAGCCATAGCACACCAGCACAGAGAAAAATGGAGTGCTTCCCCATTTTCCATCCTGCATTTTCACTTAAAAGCATCCAGTGAACAATTTGATTGATCCCGAAAGTTATTCATGAAATAAATGCCAAATCTGGGGGCAAAAAGCAGCTTTAGGAGATACCGGTATTTTAGGTGGGAAAATATAAGAAAATATAAGAAATCTGATTTCTTTTTGGTCAAAAGAGTTATCAATTCATGGCATGGAATAAATTGCATAATAGATGTGATCATATATTCATATGCTACATGTGCATATTTGTACATACTTTTTGCATGTGATTGGAGTCACAAAAATAGTTACTCAAACAGAGCCTTGTAGCCATAATGTTGCTGTAGTTATAATGTTGCTGTAGTTAAGAAACAAGGGATAAGTAGTGCAGAGAATAAACAAAAGCAAACTTCATCAAAGTTATAAAAAGTTGAAAGAGAGGTAATGCTCACCTCAATCAACATTGTAACCCCCCCTCTTGAGATGTCTCGATTATATCAAGAAGAAGAACATTTGGACAAAAGCAGACACCTACATTCATGAAGTAATTATTGATTTGTTGTTATAGTTTTTATGTGTATTTATTAATTAGAATTTTTATCACACCTTTATTATTTGTATAAAATAACTCAATGTGTCCAGCATACCTAATACTACTTCCTCCTCAACGAGAGAGAAGTTCTGTTGAAATGCTCATTTTAGATGCTGACTTTCAGGTGAGTGTCTTTCAGTTTGTAATTTTATCAGACTGGTCTCAGCAGAGGGAATCGAGCAGATTCGTTGTTTTCCTTTGGTCATATTATTTAACACCTGGGTCTAAGCAAAAGATTCTAAAAGACAAAAAAGGTCCAAACTTTTTTTTTTTTACTAAAGATAACACTGAGAGAAATTATTGAGTTTAGTGGCGAAAAGTGAACAATTCTAAATGTGTTAATTGTTTCACTTCTATCTTTTTTTGTTGAGGACATTCCACCAAAACATGCAGCTCTTTCAAGGAATTCCTGATAGGAGCCACATATAGCTATACTCCCCAAAGCACCTTTTTGCTGTCACACCTGAAGCCCTGTACAACTGTAATAAATGGTCATTTTTCAGTCTAATGTTCAATAATTGACTGTATTCCAAAAAGCATATACAACTCAAGAAATAGCCTTTACAATGGTATTTTTTAAACAAAGTGTAAAACATGATTCTTCTGAAATGCTTAAGAAGGACACAAGGTAGGACACAGAGAACTACTGAGTCTTTAGTTGTTTATTTAGCAGTTTCTCTTTTGTACAAGATCTCTACATCAGAACATCTATTACTAGCCACAAATAAAGCTAAACTACATTCCTCATTAAGGCTCTAAGCTGCCTCTGTTTAACTCTCCTGGTCTGACAGTTGGGTCGGCCCAGGTCCCAACATGGGGTCTCTGCAAATCAAACTATAACCCTTTGCTAATGAAGCCCCTCTGGCCAGTCTCTTACTTCAAAGCCCCCAAAAGGAATTGCACAGGTGGATTGGAGGAAATGCCAGGGATCCAATTTCTTCAGAGGCCAAATTACAGGCTTCCTGCAATGGGTTACCTGACTTGTTCTCAGGTGCAAGACAATCACAGGCCTGCCTCCTACTGGGCCATACTGTAGACCTGTGGTTACACTTTCCTCAAATATAGCAAGCTAGGGTAGCTGTTCTGGTGGAGCAACCCACTTTGGGCTATAGATGAATCGCATAGGGGAGGGTCCAGATCGTACCACAAAAGGCTCCTGTGGGGATAGCTTTATTTTGCTAAACAATAGCAGCAGCAGGTAGTAATGGCTACCTGTAGGGCCTTAATATTTCAATGGCACAGATGGCTCCAACAGGTTCTTGGGATGAGATGCTGTGCGAAGAATAACAAGAGCAACAAAGCACTTGCGGCACCTTAAAAATCAAGGCATTTATAGTGATGTAAACTTTTGATGAACTTCAATCTTCTTCATCGTTAAAGAGTGTTTGTGAAAGATACATAGCAAGGAATTGTTGCTTCTAAAATGGCTTGTGGAAGATAGTAAAAAAAACCAACTTTAAGTGTTTGAATTCTGTAACTGTTCTTCTCATTTGAAAAATATTTTCCTTCACCTTATGTCTCTGTAGTTCTCAGGGGCCTGTGGCTGTTTTATCTGATTAACAGCATTGTGTAGCATGTTCCTGCACAGTATTTAATTAATTTCACAGACTCAATTTATAACACCTTAACTAATAAAATATCTGGGAAATACTGATATTTTTTACGTGCAACTACTATAATCAGATCGGTATGAAGTAGTTTCTCGGAATGTGGCCACATTCTGCTATGCTGTATGTAAAATTAGGCAAGCTTTAACTGCCCACTTTTAATCCATTACCAATCACAATATTATTCTGCCTGTCTTTTGTTTTTATTTGTTTACTATTAATGTTTTAATGCTTTTATTTGCTGGTCTGTGACCATAAGGATTGGTTAGATTGATTCATTTGGGCAGTCATTCATTTACTTTCCTAAAACCAACATTCAATGAGATGCTTTAAAAGGTTGCATTACCTGTAACTCAACAGAAATATATGTACAACAGAAATATACGTACAATTGTTCATATATTCTTGCCCTATATGAACAATTATTGCATACTAAAATCCTTAAATTAGCAGCCATCCATTACTTTAGTTCTAATTTCTGTCAACATACAGTAGATTAGTTTATTGTTCTTCAAGCAGGCATATATGAGATATCAATATATGTGAGAGAGATGTAATATGTAGGCGGGAAGGAGGTGATACTATTAAATAATGAATACAGGCTAAAGCATGTTAGGGTTTCACTTGGAGGAGATGAATCAAGAAGCAGATATTTCCAGTTCTCAAAGTAGCTATTGATGAATGGATTTCAAATGAATCCCAGATTCTTGAGCCATCAGGGAAATGGATTTTCCTGAGTCTTTCTCTTATTTCCTTCCCAAAAGCTGAAGAAAGAATAGTGATGAAAGAATTGTTAATTGATAGATGAGTCAATTAAAATTCAAGTTGATTCATCGGTAGTAGCCAGACTAATTAGTGAGAACAAATGTTGACTAGTATGCGTTGAAAGTGAAGGGCCTGGTTCTTTTATTTGTTGAATTTTTATTTTTCTTGTGTGTTATTATAGCAGGATGTGAAAAAGCAAATACTGAAAGCAAGTTTCTTTTCAAACAAGGAGTGGTAGGTTTTTAATTAGTAAACTCTACTTTGTCATACATTTCCTTCAAAAATTCAGATTCTGTCTTTTGGCAATTTTCTTCATTTATTAATACTTTTAATCATACTCCCTGTTCCGTCATGCTCCTGTCCCAATTTTGACCTTGTAAGAATCCTGCTCCTCTTAGGTTATGGATGGTCACTTCAGCTAAGTTCTGCTGAATATGGCCTTGGCTTTGTAAGCCACCACTCTGATCAAGCCATAGGATTGTAGAGTAGCTCTGCTGAGATGCTCCTTTTCCAAAGCTTCATGTGTCTCCAAAACATAATCCACATTTTATTTCTTTGCAAATGAAATTTGCCCAGTTCTCTCCTTCTTAGCTGTCATCTGTTCCATCTTTCATCTTTGGGATACAGATTTTTCCAGATGGGAGTAATTCAGGAACAATAAATTAATATGAGTAGATTGCAGAAGGAACAATAGTCAAGTTTAAAACAAACTGGAATTTTTTATTTAAAAATAATAGGGTGTCAGAGAATATTTTTCAACCCTTTGCTCAGTTTCTTTACAAAGATAGCACCCATTACTTTTCATTGGGCATCAAATGGCTTGCAACTGGTCAAAAGAGCGGTGGAATTTAATGTTCACAGGATCAGTGTCTGGGGCTTCTGAGAGAACAATAATTCCTTGCCTTCTCTATGACAAGCAGATTATTTAACCAGCACAAACCTATGCATATAGAAAAGACAAAATACAGTTTTTCATGATACAGAATGTTTCTTCTGGAAATAACAGAGTGCTTTTTCTTCCTGTAGACAACCTACAGTATATCTCTATATATTATACATAAAACCTTCACTGAGTGGAATGAGGATTAATTGAAGGCTTATTTCACACAAGCAGCAGATGTTTTCTTGATTACTCCACTACAAATAGCAGGTAAAACTCACCAGAGCGAATTGTTGTACACAGAAATATAGGTGTGGTCCAGCCTGACCTTCTTTTTCATATGTTAGTATTTTACATACAGGAAGTTGTTTATATAGACGAGCCTTTCATCTTGTCAGTCTCTGCCCCAATCCCTAAAATAGTACAGTCAGAAAACAGGTTTACCAACCTCTTTGTCTTATGGCAACTAGGCTCTTTTTTCAACTCACTATGTTCTACATTAAGACAGAATATTCATCCGATCCTATACTTCAAATGAACACTAAAAACAAAACGTTTATACTTCCCATATTTCAGTTTCCTTCTCAAAAGCTGCTTGGCAATATTCATCATTTATTTACATTAATAGTTCCAGATCTGTGGGGTGGAGTCCTCTCATGTCCATGAGGATTTTACATGTGGTTCCTGTTGTGGCTATGTATTCCCAACATTTTACAAGGTCACTTAATCTTGCTGTATTTTGGCATTCTTGCAATATACAGCCATTTTTTTTTTACCCCAAATCTTGTAGGATTTTAAGTGGGAACATCAACATGTTTTCAGATTTGGTGATCTAATGAGATTCAACTATTTTATAAAACAGAATCATTTAAAAAAAATTAATTGGAAGTTCCATGAACAGCATTTGAGATGGTATCTGTACATAAATACTACACACTTGCCAATGTCTGGCTAAGTTGTGCCTTCAAAATCTTTCAAAGGCAAAGTAGAGGTCTGGGCAAAAAAAAAAAAAAAAGATTAGTAAGAACTAGTTTAGTCTTTACCCAAGTGGATTATGAAACTGAAAATATCAGAGTCATTCTTTTTTAAATTAAAAAAGTCAATTCTGAATTTGAATGAATAGTATGTTATGTACATTTTCCCTGTTCCATTGATCCAATGTATTTTTATTGTTATTTTCTGTAAGAACTGATTATTTATTTGATTGGTTGCTTTTTCCAGCCAGTAATAATGTGCTGTGAACTTTTATCAGAGATCTGGTAAAATCTTAATAATGTTTAGAAATCTCTAGATTCTCTAGATTCATATTTTTCTTCATTGAATGTATTTCTGAACTGTCTTTCATGGTCTTCCTAAGGTAGCTGACAATAAAAGATGCTAAAAAAAAGTATTAGATCAATAATTTCCTTTACATTTAAACAATTTTAAACTAACCCCGTTAACTTAAATTAGAGTTTCAAATATCTAAAAGCAGCAAATACCATAAAAAGACAGTTAAATGCTAGAAAAGCAAATATGATTTTAAAATTAGCCACAGATTGCTGTGTTAAATCCCAGGAAGCTCAGAAGCAGATAGATGGAAGATGAGCAAATGTTGAAGGGGAACCAGCCACAGCAAAGAAACCAAAAAAAGGCCAGATGACAAATTGCAAAAATCAAGAGCCGGGGAAGGAAAGAATCCAGATTACTTTGTCTTCTTCACATTTGTCCCATTGTGCCTGAATTGCACATTGCTGTATTCATTGGTGCCTTGGTGATTACTTTGGGGGGGGGGAGGGACGGAGGGGCTGCCTCAGGGCAAAAAACTCTTCTCTCAGATCAAGCAATCAGCTTTTGGCTGAGAGCCCATTTAGTAGTCATGTCCCAGCATGGGATACTGCATTTTTAGCATGTTTTTCTTCCTATAGCTCTGCAAGGCCGTGTGATAAGATTTGGCAGCATCACCTGCTGAAATGACATGACTTCTGCTCAAAATGACAGAGAATGGGTACAGAAGGGATCAAGCAAAGGCACGATTGGCCCATGGTGGTTAAAAACACTTGAAGCTACTACTCTTGAAACAGGCTAGCTACTACTCCATTTTGCCAGGTCTGTTTGGCAAGCTAACCGCATAGCCAAGTCCATGTGGTGTGGGTTTTTTAAAAAAAATCTGCTAATGATAATCCACCCACCACCCACCCAAATATTGATTTCTGCCTTGATTACAATCTCCCTCTCTTCCACAGAATAGTGTCAAGGGAAACTGAGCAGAGCTAAATAGGCAAAATGACATTACTTGGCAGTGATGCTGATTCTTGAGCAGAAAGCCCGGGGCTATGAGCAGCAGGATCCCCAAAATTGACCATTGAGTATATTCCGTTGTTTGTAATCTGAGCATTCAGTTAAGCAGAGGAGGAGGAGAAGCTGAAACTTCATACTCAAAGCAGGTTTCAGGAAAGTTGCAAGAATGAACCAAATGATGGTGGGCAAATGTCCCCCACGGTTAATAGCCAGGTGAAATGCTGTACAGGTAGTTACTACCTGTACTTGATAAATTGACTTGCCCCCAACAATCTGGATCTTCATTTTATCAACTTTGGAAGGATGGAAGGCTGAGTCAACCTTGAGCCAACTGCAAGCAGCTGGCAGTCAGCAGAAATAGCCTGCAGTACTGCATTCTAACTACTGCGCCACCACGCCATCATAGAGAACTCTAAGATTCTTGTGCTTCTAGAGGCCTGTCAATATGGCATACTTAAGGGGCCTTTGTCTTTATGGTTCTCAGGCAATGGAATGCACTGTCAAGGAAATTCATTTGGTTCAAATTCTCTATTCAAGAAAGTGACAAAAATCCATCTCATCCATCATTGCTTTCATTTTAATTTTGGATTTTGTGCTGCCTCGTAATTTTATGCTTCGTAATTTATACTTAAGTGTTATAAATTGCCTTGAGTGTTGTATAACCATAAACCAGGGGATAATAGTTTAAATATTTCAATTTAAATATTAATAAATATTTATGAATTACTGCTATTATTTTATTAGTCCTAGGTTGCTTTATTAGGGGTTTTATTTAGTATAAGATGCCTTTACAAATCTGGAATTTAAAAAGTCAGCAAGTCATCTGATACAATAATGGATAGGTTCCCCTTAACCATTTCTGAACATCATTGAAATTCTCCAAGGCCTACCATCCAGTACAGAGGCTTTAAATGCACTGATTAGGACATTATAAGCTGATCAGGAACACAGTTAAACAAGCCAAAAGGTGAACTGAAGGGCAACCTTCCTGTGCTTCTCCAACCTCTAGCCAGAAATAAATCTAGTATACTCTCCCAGTCTCTCTGGGTGGTGTCTGTTTATTTTCTGAAAGTGATTCTACAAGGAACAGATTTGCTGCCAAAACTTCATGGTGGAAGAAGGACAAGTTATACTGAGGTCATTTCCAACACAATGTATCTCCCAACAATAGGAAAATGTTTTGTTTCAGAGTGTAGTAAAAAGTGCCTGATCCAAGGATAAGGCTGAGGAAACCATTGCAAAGTCCACTTGATTTTTGTTGTCCAGGATATGCAACTAAACATATTTTTATGTATTTCTGTGAATGAGTTCAAAAGATATTGGTATCTTCTCTTCAGTTTTATAACTAGAACGATAACTAAGGCCTATATTCTCCACAGAAGAGGGACTTCATTTTTGCTCCAATTGTTTTGGAGATTGCCATTGTGAGGAACATACTACCTTTTCCCCCAACATCAAGGTCTCTAAACCAAGGAGAATATGGCATCTGATCCCACATTGAAAATTGGAAATACAGGAGAAATTAGTTAACAGTAGGAAACCAGAGGTGGTATTCAGCAGGTTCTGACCAGTTCTGGAGAACCGGAAGTGGAAATTTTGAGTAGTTCAGAGAACCGGTAAATACCACCTCTGACTGGCCCCACCCCCATCTATTCTCTGCCTC
>JANHFK010008320.1:12227-23687 GCA_036250565.1 Sibynophis collaris | reverse complement strand
GTGTTAATACAGGAGGATGGGTTACGAAAGGATGGGAATACCACAAGGGGGTGGGTGGGAGGGAGGGGGGGGGGAGATTTAAAAGCAAGTGTTCTCCCCCACTACTCCAGACCTCCCAGTGAGGTGAGCATTATTCATCCTGATATTATATGCTTGCCCAGTTCTTTCCAGATTACATTACGTCATCTTTTTTTTTTTTAATTTTGGCATAGAATGGAATGGAATAGGACTGAATAAGACCTTTCAATGACTGACATGATATTGTTACTTAGGACATGATTATGAACTTTGATTTCAGTGAGTCTTGATTGGATGTATTTTTTTAATATATACTTGCTGATAACAAACTTTTTTTCCTGTCTAATCAAATTTGTTACTAAGAATTGTTTACATTTGTTTCATAAATTCTGCTTATAGTGCAGTTGTGAGGTATGATTTTTAAGCAAGGGAAGCTCTGAATAACTTTTAATTTGGATTTAGCTAACAGTTGGGTCATATTTCATGACAAAACCATCATAGGAGAGGAATATTTGCCAGAATTACTTCTGCTTAACAAGGCCTTGAAATAACTTTTGCAAGAAAAAACAGTATCAAGAATTACATATCATAAAATCAGGTGTGAATGAAATAATGTCCTTAAAACATATAAAAATAACATTCTAGATTCCAGACATGAGAAAGAACAGCTGGATAGGGTAAATATTTTGCATAGTTGTGCACATTCCAGTTTTAAAAGAACTGTACTCAACCTGCACCTGTGATTAGGAAATGCCAATGAGATGTTGGATTACATAAAGGAAGGGAAAATATCCTAATGTTGTTAATGATTTCATTCCCATATCTGAATAAAGGCTGTGTCACCACTTACTTTACGTTTCAAAGAAAATTACTCTGCTGGAGTGTGAGAAAATAGAGACACTTTAAAATGTGTTGGAAATTTCATAAGCATTTTAGGGCTGTGGAAACTGAAGTGTCAAAATTTGGTTGTTCCAAAAAATTTAATCTAGACATATTTATTGATTTATTAACTTCAATTATGTTATGTAACTCATGGCATTTTAACATTGATTTGCCAATTTAAGCATATTCTTCTGTAGAAATCTCTGGGCCTGAAGAGGTGAGTGAATTATTTGTGCAAGATCACAGGTCCACTTAACATAGCACATGCTGATCACAGTTGGTTAATCACGATCAAGACCTGTTCACATTTCTCAGATTTCTGAATGTTAGATCTTATATTGCTTTCTGTTTTGTGTTGATTGAAGCAGCAGATCATAAGGAAGTAGAGCTGAGAGATACTGGTCAAGTATCAGGGTACATAGAGGGCTGCGGGTTGAGGTGGCAATAAGGTTTTTGCCAGCTGACCATCAGCTCATGTGAAGTGCAAGTGACTTCTGGTTGGTAAATGTGTGGAATCTGGGGTAGGGAAGAATCTGGTGGTTTTTCAAAAATCATTCTTTGACAGTCAGTCTTAGATGATGACATTGAATACCAAAAAGGTTAGGTTTGAATTTTGTAGATCATCTCCATCTACCTTTCTTTATACATGTCCTCCAGGATAAGCGAGACACAGATTGTTTTGTGGAATTTAAACCATAGTTGAGAATTTCTTTTAATGAAGAGCAATTCAACTAACTGGATAACTAATAGGGTATAAAAATCCAACCCTGAGGAGATTATTACTATCTCTGAATGATGTAGAAATGCGGACCAATTATCTCGTAAGAAGAATCTGGCTCTTTCCTAGTGGCTTTTACTCAACTCAGATTGATATTCCTCTTGGAGAGTTTTATGAATACCGGCAATGATTTGCAGTATATCTAAATGTACAATAGACTTAAGATAAATAGTTGTTGTTAATGCCATTCATTTATAGTAGTGATTTGCTTGCATCTCTTATTAGCCAAACATTGGTTTTGTAAATATCTGTGATATTCTTAAGTGTGCTCTGATTGTTAGTATTTGGCAAATAGCTTGTCCATTGGGATATGAAAATTAAGTATGAATTCTTTGCTGGGAAAATCCTCAAAGAAACAGGTCTTATTTTATTTACCTCATACATAACACCGCTTTACAAAATAAAGTGATAGAGTTACTTATTAGGAAAGAATTTCTGATACAAAGTTGAATGCAAGTAAATTGTTAGAAATGACAACTGTTCAACTAAAAACTTACCTATTCTTACCCATGAAATCTATTTCCAGTTTCAGGGATGGAGAAGGGGTTATGGAAGTGAGTCAGACACAAGTCTTTATTATTCTTAGGGTCAACCTAGGACAATGATGGCTAACCTTTATGGACCAAGTGCCCAAAGTACATGTGCGCGGACGAACCCCAAAATGCAATGCATGTACGCACCTGACTCCCAACAATGCAATGCGCATGCAGCCTCTGCGTATGCGCCCCACCCCCCATGCATGCATGTCCCCACCCCCCACGCATGTGCGACAGAGACCCATAGCCCAGCTGGCCGGTGGGAGGCACGTGTGCATGCACAGTAGAGCTGAACTGGGGCAACTGCTCGCGTGCCATCAGAGAGGGTTCTGCGTGCCACCTCTGGCACGTGTGCCATAGGTTTGCCATCATGGACCGAGGACCACCATTCAGGTTTTTGCTTACTGGACTGCTTGTATTTCACTAGTACCTGAGCAAAAGAAACCTCCAGATTGCTGCCATTCTGCAAATCTCTTTGCTCATCTAGTCATGTGGCTTTGATTCATATATTGATGTGTTGTCCTTTTATTTATTTTTCTCTTGCTGCACAGTTCATACATTTACTGGTTGTTTATAGTGAGGACAAAGACTCCGAGTCCTTAAATCAAAAGCGATGTTGGCATAATTATAAGCACAAGCTGGCGTTGCAAAGAGGGCTGCAGGGAGAGGTTGTCAGAGGAAGAAAGCACCCACAATATATTAACCCAAAAGATCTTAGCTAATCACTTCTTCAGCTTGAGCAATCCATTTTTTAAAAATTTGACATATGGTTATTTGGGGACCTGAGCAATAATAAATAATTCTGGTAGATTGTTACAAAGAAGAAGGACTGAAGGTTAGCTGTTGGCTATTGCACTTACTTAGAATGAAAGTATTCCCTACGTTGTACTGAACTGCTGTCAAGAAGTGCTTTGTTGCATTGTGAAAAAAGTAGTAGTTGTTAATCAAACACAATAAGTTTAAGTACTATTAGATCACATTCTCTAATGGCCTTTCTGAGCTGAATGATAAGGGATTAGGATACAGACATGTCATCGGTTGATTCCATCCGAGAGGCCACAGACTTGTCTTTTGGTTTCCGTTAATATTTTTAGACAGATCTTTACCAAATTGATTTATATTTTCAATTCTGCTTCGTATTTCATTTTTTGCTTCTACTATGAGCCAGTTGAAAGATTATATTAATCTGACCCTGTCTTGCCCTGAAAAAGAATGAAGAACTGTACTACGTTGTAACTGTGAAGGCTTGCCTATAGCCCATATGATTTTGGAATTAAAACCAGAGATTACAGGATGTGGACAAGCCTTCACAGTCACAATGTAGTACCATTCTTCATATGAATGAGCAAATATTCAGTTACCAAAACAGAAACTCAAGGCATGAGAACAGAATAAAGCTGGCTTTTTCTTTTTAATTGATGAAAAATACTGTATCTACTGAAATATTCATGTAGAATTTCATAACAATTAGATCAAATTAAGATTTGGGATATAAGCATTCAATTTTTTCCCCCGCATTATCTTTATCATAAGTTTTTCTTTTCCACTAATCTAACTCATATTTTTGGGCTCTCAGGAGCAAACTGTTCATTCAGAAATTTTATGTGCTATGATTGCTCTTATCTAATCTAAAGATCACCAGACTGAATGCTCCACAGATCAAAATTATAGCTAATAGCAGAAGTATCTACAGGAGTGGTCAGTATGGCACTATGATCATAACAATAGAAACCCCATCATTTTTATAGGCACATTAAAGGGGAAATGAGGTTTTGACTGCAGCTATCGTTTGCTTATTTTCTGACTCCTGTGGGGTTACTTCTGGTTATTAGTAAACTAGCACGTCAAGAATGTAGTACTATTCTAAGTTAAAACTACTGGACTAGTTTTCTTATCATTTGGATTTTTAATATTGTTTTTGTTCTTTTGGGAGAGTCTTCAGGTTGAATTGTTAAAGTAATTGTATTATATGACCATCAGTAGATATGCTAGGCCATCACTTGTCAAAGGATGACGTGGGGTAGTTTTTGTATGCACTTTTGCCCAGTGCATCCAGAGGGAGCTGGTCAAAAAGGCAAGATCGCAACCATAGCTTGATAATCAGAACTCTGCTCCCACTTAAAATGAGGTGGAGATTTAATTGCATAGTTGAGGCTACAACTTGGATTTTTTTTTACTTAGATACTACCTACCCAAGAATGCCTCTACCTCTGTCTCCAGAGGTTGTTCCTTAAATTATTAGACATTTTTTATTTCCGAGAGGGACTAGAAGTAATTTTTGTCAATTGGCACTTTGATTGTCTGGAAGACTTTAATAGCTACATATCATGATGTGAGACTTGATCAAAGTACGATGAGGTACATGCTCTTCAGTGATAATGGTTTAATGCCATACTTTTCCCCTTTGTTGAAATTCAGTCAGGGCACAAGATTTGCTCCTACTATTATATTGCATGCAGTTTATCCAGTAGATCTGAGTCTGGTAGTTATTTTAACTCAATATAAGGCCATTCCTTTCTTTTCAGTTATTACAGATTTTATAATTTGGTCCACATACAATACTCCAGAGAGTTTTAGTGAACTCCATAGATATCAGAATGGAGTGCTGTTGCAAAATTATTCAGAGTTGTTTTATACAGAAAGTGATATTGGATGCTGCCCTCCCCCCCAACACTGATACGTTTCTAAAGCAAGCAGGCAAAGACCCCCAACTCTCAAAGCACTACAAAAACACCTTAATGGTATAACATACAAGCCCGTAGGCTTATCAGTGAGGAGCCTTATTGTTTTTGTCAGATTTGCTTTTTCCGAACAGCAGCTGTCTAAACTGCGTTGTGCTTTCTGGTATTGAGGCGAGTGGAGCATCGGGCCTTCCCCGCCATTGAGACTGCCAGGCTAACGGAGCCTACCTAACAGATTATCAGCGCCCTGTGAGTAATAGACTCCTCATTTAGTTTTAATACATTTTGCATAGAGAGCAATCAACCTTCATCAGTCTTAAAGATAAATTGGCTTAGCCAGCTAAATTTTAAAGATATTAGTCCAACAGCAGTCACATAAATCATAACGTTTTCTTAATGATGGTAAAATTAAAATATACTCTTGCTTGAAGAAGCCAATGGAGCTTTAATATTCACAGGCCAAATCCTCCCCCAAAATTAAAGGGAAGCTTAATTGATGTTTTTCAAAGCCAACTCAAACAGTAACATTTCTTCTCAGTTGTCCCTATATATCTTCTGTGTTCTATTAACATGTATAAATCCATCCATATCACTTCTGCTTTTTGCTAGTCTTTCCCGGGCTGTCAGTCTTCCATTTTATTGCCTAGATAAGGGGAAGCATTTACCATTGACAAAGCTCTGCTTGGCCTAGGAGGGACATCTTTCCTGTGTCATTCTCCATTTTATTTTAGTACATTTGAAAAAATTACAAGAGGGAACATATCCAAAGTTGTGGAAAAAGTAAAATAAAAGCCTAATTAACATTCTATGGCATCAATAACTTCTGAATTTGAAACTTCCTGATTTGTAACTCTCTCTTGTAGTGGCTTTGATACACCAATACTCTAAACTCCTGTTTTGAGCTAGAGGGCTCCATAATGAAACTGAGCCCTAGCGTTGGAAGCAAAAGAAGACAAAGATACCTTGGTCAGTACACGGCAAGACCTTCAAATGGGATATGAAGATAAAATACAGATAGTCCTTGACTTAAGACCATAATTGAGCCCAACATTTCTGTTGTTAAGGGAGGCATTTGTTAAGTGAGTTTGGCCCCATTGTGTGACCTTTCTTGTCACAGTTGTGAAGTGAACCGCTGCAGGTGTTCATTTACTCACCTGATTGTTAAGTGAATCTGGCTTCCCCATTGACTTTGCTTGTCAGAAGGTCGCCAAGGGAATCACATGACCCTGGGACATTGCAACCGTCAGAAAAAGGAGTCGGTTGCAAAGTGTCTGAATTTTGATCACGTCACCATGGGGATGCTGCAAAGGTCGTAAGTATGAAAAATGTCGTAAGTCACTTTTTTCAGCGCCTCTGTAACTTCGGAAGGTCACTAAATGAACCTGTTGTGAGTCGAGGACTATCTGTAATGTTTTTATGAGGCTGTGGCATTTTCTTAAAAGAACACCAGTGTTTTCATATATAAGTGGTTAGGAATAATATAATCGAGCAAAGCAATACAAAGTGAAGCTTTCACATTGCATTGTTGACATTTGCTGGTGTCTTCAGTATACTGTCATTTAGTTTAAAGA
This sequence comes from Sibynophis collaris, assembly GCA_036250565.1. NCBI lineage: Eukaryota > Metazoa > Chordata > Lepidosauria > Squamata > Sibynophiidae > Sibynophis > Sibynophis collaris. Next base: position 17,221 of record JANHFK010008320.1, on the reverse strand, counting down.
AGAATCTCACAAAGTTCAAAGTACTCTACAAGAGAGCCTGTGCCTGGCAGAAAATGGAGAGATGTAAAAAGAAAAAAAAAAGGGTTTGATGGACACAGAGAGGGAGAGAAGACCAGCAGGATATTATTTCCTATCGCCAAAGGTTTGGCTAAAAAGTAGCAAGCTTGAGTTTAAGAGTGTAGATATAAAATCTACATAAATTCTTCTTTGGCAGCCAACAGAAGTAAACATTTTACTCTGTTGCTGCAACTGATCATAGGACTGAGCTACACATATCTGTACTGCATCTTTCGCCAAATTAGATTAACTGCTTCTATGCCCCATCTCATCTGAAGACAGAACAAGAATAAACTCATTGGCTTTTCTGCCTCCACTTCCCAGTTTCCCATTTCTACTTGCATTGTTTCTATGTTGTTGGGAAAAAAATGATTTGCATTAAAAGGCCCTTCTCAGCATGTGGATTGGGAATCCTAGAAAATCAGAATTCTTTTTGTAGATGGAGTTTCTTAAGTAAAAGTGGTATGCTGCAGTAGCCATTGTCCTTTCACATTGTGAGGTTCAGCATGAATCCCAAGGACTTGGCCTCATTTTTGGTATTATGTGATAGTAATTGTGTGCTTGTGTGAACCCACATAGGACTTAGGAGGTTTTCACACTCCCTTCTCAGTATGATGTAACTATTATGTACTGGTCCATTCATATGAAACCTGTGCAATGTGGGGACAGTAGAGCTTTTGTGTTATGTTCCAAGAATAACAATGAAAGATGCGATTGTGAATCAGTTCTAAAATATATCTCTGACGAGAGGTTGAGATGAGTTGCAAAGTTTTTCAGATTCTTTCTCCCCAAAATTTAAACTGTAATGGGCTGGGAATACGGCAGGGCTATCTCTATCCTGATACTGGGTACTATCTGAGTGTATGCAAAATTCAAACTGCTGCACTAATATAAGAAGAACGCAAAAGGCTGAAAGCTCCTAGAATGCAGAATACAACCAGGACTGCATATTATATAATAATACAGCCAGCAAAATGACCTTACTAAAATAAATACTACAATAATATATATATTAAAGTCTCAATTTCTCTTGCACTATAACGACAAGGGAAGTACTCCATATATTATTATATCTGCCTTCATAGATTGCCAAATGCACAATATTAAGGCATGCTAATACAGGCCCTATGCAGCCTTAGAGTAATTAAATAACTTAGGCATGTGCTTGGTTGGAAAAGATTCAAAACTCCACTGGGATAGATGATACCTTTTAACTTAGCTAAATTTGGTTGATGATCTTACTGAAATGTTGTTTTGTCTAATGCTTTGTTTAGCCTTTTCAAACCTCAGAGGTAATAAAGCATTGGATAAAACTATATGAAACCAAGTTAGATGTTACATTGCTGTGCCACGTGGAATGATAATAAATCTAGCAAGATGAGAAATTATGAATTTTACGAATAATAAGCTTAGCTTAAATCAGTAGTTGATTAAAAAAATGTTAAAGCTCTAGGTTCATCCCCAGTTCGGCTTCCAGTTGTGATGCTGAATTTGTCACACAGGAAGCTACTAAAAAAAGAGCCTAGAGAAATTTTGATTAGACCTCTTCCACTTTGGAAAAAACAGACCTGAGATAGCAATTGAGCTGGAGTTTTATGGTTGTGATAGCTGCTGAGATATAATCTCCATCTTTAGTTAGGAAAAATATAACTGTGGCTATTGTACTACAATGGGCATTCTTGTGCCCTCCATAAACCTATTGCAAAGAATATAATTCCTTGCAAATATTTGTAACTGGATCTGTGACATTCATGTCTATATGCCATGTATGATTTGAAGACATTTTCTTCACTTTGGTCTTGTTTTAATTAATGAGCAGAAATTCCTGCCTACCGTACATAACTAAGATTGAGATTACTCCTCTTATAAACTTCGGAATAATTTTTTAAAAATCTTATATACTTCCCAATTTTAAAATGGAATTTGAAATGTGAAGTTGAAATATATATGCTGACTAGTTTGGGGAAATCAAATTGAAAAGTATCAAAGTCTGCAACTGATGAATAAATGCAAACCTTAAATAATGATGAAGTTAGAACACAACAAGATTAGACTATTCTGCTGTCTGTATTATATCAGACAGCAGTTCCTGAAAGTTACATCTGACCATAGAAATGTTGCTATAAAGCTGATTAAAAAGCAGAAGTAATTACGGCTTAATGGAGAAGGTACCAAACTTCATCTAGACTAGAGCATCTAGGCAATAAAAGACTGATTTAAAATCCATGTATACTACTTGTAGGGACAACTCGGGCAAGCTTGTGTATTTTTATGATAATTACAATACCAACTCCAGGTAGACTGACATGGTTAGAATCCAGTCATCTTTTCTTTCAAGACTTTATTGGCATCTTAACCAGTCCAGTAGTTTCCATAAAACAATACGTAGTGTAGTTTGCTGAGAATGCTCAACAGGCTGATTGGTTAATACGTGACAAATGTCAGGCTATAGTTCATGGGATGTGAGCTTGATGATTGAAAGAAAGGTAGACCATATTGAAGTCCACTGATCTTTTAGGTTTTAATAAACCGAGTGGTAGAAAACTTGCTTCCAGAGCCTTCCCAAATTTTGAGCTATAAAATTATTAACTTCCAAAGGAATAACTATGCCACTTTGAGAGATTTGGGTAAAAAAGAGGCAGTAGTGATTAACATCTAAAAATAAACCATCATGAAATGAGCCGGTCAGTCATCTGCAGTTGGTTTTATACTTAGGTTGTTATCTTCAACATTTTTTCGGAGCCCCTATACATCGAATTGTAGCACGAGGATCCTGCTAAGTATGATCTCATGCCAAGCGTAGGTTTCCAGCCCCTACTTTGTGCCCTCTTTGGCTCCAACGTGAATATATGTTCACACTTCTATGAATTGAGTAAGAGTGTACATGCTTTGTGACTCTTTGCATCTTTTGTTAGAAAACTGGCTCTGTAAATGAATCCCATGGCTCTGGGCTCAGCAGGTAAAGGAAGAAGGAAGTCTGTTAGTGCGTGAGCCTAATCAGGCTGGCAAGAGCAAGTAAAGTAGGGCAGCATCACACATTAGCTACTGTGTAATTGAGCTCTTTGATGGTCAGGGCACTGCAGGAGAGGGTGCCAAGCGGAGCAGAACTTTTGTTGTTAATTCAGTCACCCATGGAAGCTGTAAAGCTGTACATCTCTGCATCTTGGTGCCTAGAGAACTGAAAAGCCCTTGCAAGCAGCCTTTTCAGTCCCTGCCCTTGGCCCTAGTCTGCAAACTTTCAGGCCTTCTCTCTGCCTCCGGTTCTCAGCACTTGATTTCCCTTTTCTCTTTCTTTCTTTGGTTCGCTTTCTTCCCCGTGCACTATAAAAAGCAAAGCTCCCATGCCGTTTGAACTAGGCGGCTGTGAGTGAGGGCTAGCTCAGAGCTGTGTGGCTGTTACCTTTGTATTCCAGATGAAACTGCCAAGCTCCGTGGGACAGAAGAAGATTAAAGCCTTGGAGCAGATGCTGATGGAACTCGGAGTAGGTGAGTAAAGAGGGCAGGGAGAGGGAGAGGGAGAGACCCATGGAGCAGTGCCTTTGTAGTCAAGATGGGCTATTTTTCCCCCTAGTAATACAGCCAGTTCCTTCAATAACACTATATGTGAATGGGTTTGAAAATAATACCTATTTTGTTTAAGGAAAAAAAGAAGGGGTAAAAACCAAAAGATGATATGTAGGATTAAAAAAAATACCTTTCCAGTAGAAAAGTATTTGAACAGTCTTTGTCGTTTTCTCTCTTGGGTGGGTTCTTTTAAGGCATCAGAAGTCATGGAATAGTATTAAGGAGCTAAGTCTCATCATGTAGGGAGAAGTACTTAGGAAAGAGTGAGTGACCGTTGCCCAAAAATCTCTGGCCCCCTTTTAGCACCTTGCAGCTCTCATTTTGGACAGAGATCATACATGGTCAGCACCAGGGTCTTTCTGTAATATTGTCAATTCCTCCAAAGCACAAATCGTTGCCTTGTGTCAAGGCTGGATCTGGATTTTGCCACCTTTACATCCAGAGAATAGCAACCTCCTTGAGTCTAGGAACCTTTGGCTCTAGCAGTTACCTTGAATAATGAACTGAGTGTTCATTGGTGCCTTCCTTGCAAGATGGACCAGTATCTAAACCCTCTTCTCATACTGTTGAGGCTTGGCTGGAATCGGAAGGCAAATTCCTTATATGTCCAATGACCTGGGCAATAGAATTTGGGTTTATTCCTGTATCTGACTAGGAATAAAGTAGGATTACAGCAACTCTACAGCTGACAACAGGTTCTGGGTTTCCCTCATGCAGTTTTCTTCTCCTGCTTTCTCTAGATTTGAACCCGATGCCAACAGAAGAAATTGTTCAGATGTTCAATGAGTTGCGCAGTGATCTGGTGCTACTATATGAGCTCAAGCAAGCTTTTGCAAACTGTGAATATGAGCTGCAGATGTTGCGCCACCGCTATGAGGCACTAGCCAAAGCAGGTGGCACAGGACCTAGCACAGACGGTGGCTCACATCTCGATGGACAGTCAGGCTTGTGCACAGAAGAAGGCAAGGGCGACAGCAAGGAGCAGATCATTGATGTGGTGGGAGCACCCCTCACCCCTAATTCAGTGAGTATTATTGGGAAGATTGTTTTGCCATTGCTTGGTTTTTAGCATATGAAGATACAGGCTTTGAGGAGCCACTTGAAATAACAGGATGTTTGGGGGCCTTTGGGAAAGAAGCTTGTTTTCACACTCGGGCGATATACAATCAATCAGAATGGAGCTGGAAGAGACCTTGAGGTCTTCTAGTCCAATCCCCTGCTCAAGACCCCATACTCTCTTCTTAAAAACCTCCAGTGACGAAGCACCCACAACTTCTGAGGGCAAGCCATTCCACTTGTTAATTGTTCTCACTGTTAGGAAGTTTCTCCTTAATTCCAGGTTGCTTCTCTCCTTGATTAGTTTCCATCCATTG
>JANHFK010008311.1:0-14272 GCA_036250565.1 Sibynophis collaris | reverse complement strand
ATTACAAATTAGTGGTCCACAGGATTTAAAATTATGAATTTGGTGGTCCCTGAGGTCCAAAAGGTTGGGGACCCCTGCTCTACAGTATTAAGCCTTGTTTTTCTGAATTATTTTATTTGGATTACTTTTCAAATACTAAGTTATTTATGTATATATATTAATGTATCTTACTTATTAACCTTATTGAATTTGTATGGCCACCTATCTCCTTCTAGACCACAATTTAGCAGCTTCTGAAGCAGCTGGGTACAGGAGGAAGAGCAGAATCTGGGTCTGAGATGGCAAGAAATCATTCCACTCTACTCTCTCCCAATCAGATCATATCTGGGGAGCTGTATCTGGTGCAGCTTAAAAGAGATAGTGACAAATTGAAGGAATTTGGAGGAAGACAAGGGTAAGAAACTGGAAACCAGCCCTGTGTAGAATAGTTGAAGGATCTGTTCATATTTACTCTATAGAAGAGATCTTTGAGAGGAGGCATAATAGATGTCTCAAGGACTGTCACACAGAACAAGGAGTGGACTTATTTTCTGTAACCCCACAAGGGCAGGCTGGGGAAGGGTGGATAAAAACTCTAAGGAGGCAGGTTGTAGCTAAACATCAGGAGGAACTGCTTGACTTTAGGAGCTATCAGCCAGTGGATCCAGCTGCCAATTATGTATGGAAAGGCCACTTGATCATCTGTCAGAGATGCTCAAGTGGAGGCAGCAGTGACATGGGGGTTAGACTAAATAATCTCCATGTCAGTTCCAAGTGTAAGACTCTTGGATTCTATGATCTGAAGTCCTGCCACAAACAGTGCCACGGAATTTATTTTGTTAAGAAGAAGCAGGAAAGACCACAAGTCCATGCTCAACATACCATTAACATGTTTCAAGTCTCTGGCCACCTAGAGTAGACTGCCCCACTCAAACAGAAACCTTTACTGTTAGCCCCTACCCCCATTGACACTTGGCTTTTACCACTGAAAAATGGAATGGAATGGAATCCTTTATTGGCCAAGTGTTATGGGGCACACAAGAAATTTGTCTCCAGTGCATAAACAGCAAATAATATGACCTATTAATTAAGGTTTTGGGAAATCAAAGTCCTCTATAAAGCCCTCAGCAGGATGGCCATTTGCTGTTGAAAACCAGATGGCCACATTCATTGATTCCCCAACCCAATCCCAATAAAAAAAACTTAGATTTAGGCTTTAGCAGCATTATGATAACTAAGGCCAGAAGACTGGTCAAAAATCTCCTAAAATATTTCCACACACCCCAATATTCCATGACTATCCAGGTGAAGAGAAGAGGCACACAATGAGTGGCCGTCAACAAACAGATGGCTGAAATAGGCTGATCTCCTAAAGTCCAACCTGTGCAGTAGCAACTTCTCAAAATGCAGCTGTCGGCGGTCCAGCTCCACTTCTGGGCGAACGCCCTGGCAGCAGATCCGGAAGGTGACTGGCTCTGGATTCTCCTTCACACAACAGACGATGCTGTCTTCAAACACACCAGCCGCTGTTGGATAAGCCCAGACGGTCAACACCTGGAAGGACAGGAAAGGGCCCTGAATGGCATCTCCTCCAGGGCAAAGGTCGTCAGGGAAAGCAGTGCCTGCTGCCCTTACTTGCTTCTGGTTCGGCTTCAGCATCAGCATGGGTGGGTCCAAGAGGTAGGTGATTGCCCTGGAGTCCTGCTGGAAGAAGAAATGCACTTCGACCTCCAAAGGGGAGATGTTGAGAATGGTGAGCTTTTCAAAGTGGTTGGGATATCGTGCAGCCTTGTACCTAGAGAGCACAGGAGGGAGGCAGAAGAGAGAAGACAGAGGCCAAAGGGTCTTTTGGTTGCTGCTATATTTATTGTAGTTTCAACCACCTGATTGAGGTTTTTGTTGGTTGTTTATATTGTAAGCTTCTATTGTAAGAGTCAGTTGAGCTAGGCAGTTCTATAAAGTTGATTAAATCAAGGAATAAATAAATAACACCTAAAGACCCTGTGATCCTGACATTACACATTCTCTTAAGCATCTTCTTTTAGACATATGAAAAGGCAACTCAGCTTATACTTCCTTACTGCACAGTCAGGCTATCCTGGCTACTGTTATATTCTTTAGGGTCTTTCCCCCTTAGAATCGTGAAGAGGCCAGAAAACCCCTTCAGCCCAATGTTGCTTTTGATGGCTTTGGTGAAAAAAAAGACTCCTTTTGAAAATCCCCTTGAGCTTTCTAGTATTTTCTTATCACCCTCTTATATTCCATAAACACTTACTTTTCTCTTGACTTGCCACAAAGCAAGGGACCAAAGTGGAATACGCCCAAGCTCAGGATGTATTTCTTGTACACAATTTCATCAGGCTTGATAGTCTTCTTACGGTGGGGGAACACTATCCTGAATCAGAGAAGCAAGGATGCATCAGCAGCTGAACAAAATAAGAGGTCCAAGCATACTCAACCCCACCCAGAGATCCCTGATGCAAGCAAGCAGTCCAAGAATCCTGCTGGTTTCCTGGGGAACAAGGAGAACGAGGTAACTGATCTGTTGAACTGGGATACCCAATGCAGAGCAGACCCTCTCCAGAGCAATTCCCTTAAGTCTCTGTTACTCTTAAGAAGGACACTCTTGTCCTGCAATATCAGCCAATGTTGACAGTACAAAGAGAACAAATTGTTGAAAAGTATAATCTTCATTCACAGGATAATGTAATTCTCACCCATTTTAGATGGAAAAGCCACATTTATTTTGCTGTCTCTAGGAAGATAACTTTTTAGCAACTGGCTCAGCCTCATTATGTTGGAACAGATAAAATCACATGTAACCCAAAACAATTAAAATGCTAAGAGGAGATTTGGTCACAGTAATGATATTTGATTTCCAATTCAGCTTCTGACCACTAACATCAAAAAGGCAGAAAACCCCACAAGGTAGCATCCTTTATTCATGAAATGATGCCACAGACAAGGGGGGGGGGGGCTCTTGCATTCACACAGGAGGACACAATAAGGGCCACAAGATGCCCAACTTCACTGCTCTGTGTTGTAGCATGGAAGATGCCCGTGACTGGGTGGAGCTGTTTCCTCCTGCTTACGTGGGATCCTGGCAGATGTTGGGGTACGTGCAAGTGCCCCTGCAGCACACCTGATACTGCCTCCGAGTTCCAAGGATTTCAAAATTTAGGACCTGATCAAAGAGTCCTGTTTTGATGGAAGAGAAATGGATGCGCATCGAAACTTCCCCATTAGCAGGGACAATCCAGCGAAAGCAGTTCAACCTGTGGAATACAAAGCACAACAGATCTGCTTTAAGCCAGTGTCCCTAAAACCAAACTTTTGAATGCAAACTTCATGGGCACAGAAGAAGGTTGTCCTATTTTCTGAAAAAGATGCTCCTTAGACATTGGGGAAGAAGTCTGCCCTGTAAAAAAACCAAGGAAAGAGGAAGAAAAGGAGGTTATAGAAAGCCACAGTCAGCATGGTAAGAAACTCCCAGATGAGGGCATAATACACGAGGAATAGAATAGAGCAGAGCAGAGAAGAATAGAATCTGGAAGGGACCTTTGATGTCTTCTAGTCCAGCTCCCTGCTCAAGCAGAAGAACCTATGCCATTTCAGATAAGTGACTGTCTAGTTTCTTCTTTAAACCCTCCAGTGATGGAGCACCCACAATTTCTGAAGGCAAGCTGTTCCACTGGTTAATTGTCCTCACTGGTAGGAAGTTTCTCCCTAATTCCAGGTTGCTTCTCTCTTTGATTAGTTTCCAACCATTGTTTCCTGCTCTGCTCTCTGGTGCTTTGTAGAATAATTTGACCCCCTCTTCTTTGTAGAAACCCCTCAAATACTTGAATACTGCTATCAAGTGGCCCCTAATTCTTCTTTTCTATAGACTAGCCAAACCCAAATCCAGCAGCCGTTCTTCATATGTTTTAGTCTTCAGGCCTTTGATCATCTTAGCTGCTCTTCTCTGAACTTTTTCCAAAGTCTCAACATCTTTTTTGTAGTATAGTGACTAAAGTTAGTTGCAGTATTCCAAGTGTGGTCTTACCGGGGTTTTATAAAGCGGTACTAATATTTCACATGATTTTGATTCTATGCCTCTGTTTATACAACCAAGGATTTTATTAGCTTTTGGGGCTCCTGCTGCACACTGCTGGCTCATATTCAATTGAGCTGACGTGGGGCAGTGGTTAGAGTGCATTACTGCAGCCTACTTCAGTTGACTGCTAGCTGCAGTCCAGCAGATCGAATCTCACCAGGCTCAAGGTTGACTCAGCCTTCCATCCTTCCGAAGTGGGAAAAATGAGGACCAATTGTTGGGGACAATATGCTGATTCTGTAAACTGCTTAAAGAGGGCTGCAAAAGCACTATGAAGCGGTATATAAGTCTAAGTGGTATTGCATCATCCACTAGGACTCCAAGGTGCCTCTCACAGTAATGTTTTGGAACCAGATTTCACCTAATCGGTACTTGTACCTTTGGTTTTTCCTGTCTAAATGTAAAACTTTGCTTTTTTCCTCATTAAAATTCATTTTGTTACATAGGGCCCATTGTTCAAGTCTGTCAAGATCTTTTTGGATCCTGAGCTTGTCCTTCTGGGGTGTTGGCTACGCCTGCCAATTTAGTGTCATCTTTTATTCCCTCATCTAAGTCATTGAAGAATGTATTTAAGAGTCCTGGGTCTAAGACGGAGCCTTGTGGTATCCCATTGCTTACTTCTCTCCACGTGGATTGAGAAACATTTAGAAACAGATAAACCCTCAGAAGGCTCAAGGAACAAGCATAAACCCACAGGAAGCCCATAGGGATATAAGATTCACAGTCAACAAGATTTAAAACCAGCAAAAAGGCAGAAAAATGGGCATTTCAAAAGAAATGGTTATTTCTGTACTGGGGAGGGGCATTTCAGTTCCCATCTGTGGCCACCACATTCCCCCCTCTGCCTTTCACAGGCCGATCTATCAGGGTTCTTCTTCTCCTCCCCCCGGGGCTTCAGCCTCAGGATCCTCACCTGAGCAGCTTTTCACTGGAGGCCTCTGCGGTGGGGCTTCCCTGGTCAAGCTCAGACAGTGTCGTCATTGTGCCGGGGCTGGGATGGATGCCTTTTCTGCTGCGAGAGGCACCTTTCTTTTCTTTTGGGGCTTCACGGGAGACCTCCGGTTTCTCCTTCCTGAACCTGCCTCGAGTCGGGGTGGCCAGATCCTCCTGAAAGCCAATCCATGAGAATATCAACATTAACATTCACAGTCATTAAAGATTAGCCTCAGACCAACAATCAAGTAAACAATACTCCAATTGAGGAACTGCCAAACGAGCCAACTGTCAACAGCCTCTAAGACCATCCCCACGACACTGACAGGGCAAGCCGTTAGAACACCAACTCCTTACTAACACTGGACAATGAAACACCTGCAAGAAAACCACCAGACTCAGAGAGCACGAAGGTCCCCTCAAGAAGGAAAGCGTGAAACTAGAAATCAGGAAGTCCAACCACCAGAATGTTAGCAGTGCTGACAGAAACGTTTTAGGTGATAGAACTTCATATCAATGGCTAGTGGATAACCATAAAGGAGAACCACTTGATCTTTGTGCTAGCAGGAATCAACTTTTCTCAGCGAATGGACACATTTGGACATGATCTCTCAGAAAATCACTTTGTGAATGGAGTAGCGTATTTACATTCCAAGATGTAGTGCAAGGCAATATACATAGTAAGCAACTCTATTTCCTATCACTGTATCAAGGATGAGCTATTTTGGGGCAGCAGCCAGACTTGACACGGTTAATACCAAGAGAACTTCTTTCAGAGATTTTATTTGTAAATTTTATTAAGAAGATTGAGGAAGAACACAGGAATGCACTATCAGAATGGCAAAATCAGGTACAACACGGGGAAACCAAGAACAGCACACAACAAATCACTCAAAATAGCTTCTTGATTGCTTTATTGCCTACAGACAGGAATCTATAACTAACACATAAATGCTGTGAAGATTTAGGGAGGATCTTTTCTGGGCCTCTTCCTTTGTACCAATGACTCAATGCTGATTCGTCTCCTCTGCCTCCTGCAACTCAGCACCAGATTACACCACATCAACTTTACGATCTGAGTTTCCTTTCTCTGGCCCAGCACACTGGTTTTGCACACCGAGGGGAGCTGGTTGCCCTCTTTTGGCAAGAGGGTTACAGTTAGGGTTAGGGTTAAGGCCATTCCCACTTAAACAGCCTTGCCTTAGTTCTCTCATGTCCTGTCCTGATTCTATCTGCAGGTGGCTCCATATTTTTGGCGGCAACATTTTTCAATGGATGGATGGAAACTAATCAAGGAGAGAACCAACCTAGAACTAAGGAGAAATTTCCTGACAGGGAGAACAATTTGCCAGTGGAACCACTTGCAGTCAGAAGTCGTGGGTGCTCCACCACTGGAAGCTTTTAAGGAGAAACTGGACACCCACTTATCTGAATTGTATAGGGTCTCCTGCATGAGCAGGGGGTTGGAATAGGTCCCTTCCAACTCTGTATTTGGTTAAGATTGCATTGTATTTCCCCTAAGTTTTTTAAAGAGAAAAAAATAATTTTTAAATTACCCAAATCCTTTGAGCACTCCTTAGAAGGGCTGGTGGCCAGACCCTTCCCCATCTTGGTGCCCATCCTCTGAACTCATCCCAGTTGGGCCCTGTCCCAGACCATAGACTGAAGGTAAGGGACTGACAGAGGAGACATTTAGCCTTTACTGGGCTTACACCCTAAAAAGCCACATCAGCATCTGTCAGCCCAGGTATCCCAAAGCAGCAACTCCGTACCTTTGCCACAGGGAGGCTCGCTGGCATCTCCACACCACTCTCGCCCTCCTTTTTGTCCTCCTCTGGATTCAGTTCTTCGGGAATGATGAAGGTGAAGTGCTTGAGAGCTTCTGAGGCAACTTGTGCTGGTCGCTTCTCAGGGTATGGGATCACTGAGAAGAAGGCGGTGGGAGGAATGGGCGGCCCTGAAGAGCCCAGCCCCAAACCATTCAAGATCTAGAGCAAGGAATCAAGTGGAGTTGTTAACAAAATTGAAAACACAGGCCTGGAACCTTCGTTTTCAGCCTTATCCCAAAGCCTTTCCACTTATTTAGGGGCAGCCATGGGAGGCATGTCAAACCATCCTAGGATTCAGGTTTGGCTTTCCTGGCAGTTGGGCAGAAACTCTGCACTGATTGGCCAGCCTTCAGTATTCAAACAAGCCAATGATGCAGGACCCATAAGTGTACAGATTATGGAACTGCTCTTAGATGGCATATTAGCTTCAAGAAACTATCTTTGAGAAAAGCAGGGGAGGCTGGTTCCCACTTGGTGGGTCTTGAGTCTGTGCCAGAGGTGGTATTCAGCCGGTTTGAACCAATTCTGGCGAACCTGTAGTGAAAATTTTGAGTAGTGTGGAGAACCAGCAAATACCACCTCTGGGTGTCCCCGTCCCCGCCTGCCCCACCCCTTCCAGGAGTCCCTATGAGCCCCGTTTTGGCTTCCAGGGGGTTGTAGGGAGGCCTAGCCTATAAGGTTGGGGCACCCAATCAATCTATTCACTGCCTCCCAGCCTCCCAGCTGATTGGCTGGGTCTTCTTTTATTGCCCTGCACAGGAGAACAGAGCTGGAAAGCAGGTTAGTGGGGTGGGGAGGGAATGGGGATTTTGTAGTATCCTTCCCCTGCCAAGCCACAGAACTAGTAGTAAAAAAAATGGAATCCCATCACTGGTCTGTACCATAAGCAAGCTACCCCACCCCCACCCCCATATACACATAGATACAGTATCTATATAGGTTGTAATAAGGCAAAGCACCAAAGGGCGTCTTAATTCGTTGACCCTATGGAGTGACCAGCATTTTCTCAATCTGACTGGCCGTCCCTTGACTAAGGTTTTTCCCCAAGCGAATGAATCCCTGAATCCCATCACAGCCTTGCAAGTCTCCCTGCAAAGCCCAGCCCAGCCCACCCACTGGGCACATCACCCCAGGGCTCACCTGGATTACCCTGGGCAGTTTGCCACTTTCCAGGATCCGCTTGCCACTGGACTCCTCGGAACTGAGCACGTGGATTTCCAGAGAGGGGATGCCGATGTCCCTCTCCGTGCCTTCTCCCCCTTCTCCCTCCAGTCCAGCGGCTCTGCTGTCCTCCATGGCCTTCAGCTTTTCCAGGCGTTCCCGCTCTGCTTTCTCCTTCTCCAAGCGCTCCTTCTCTGCCCGCTCCTTCTCCAGCCTCTCCTGACGCTCTCTTTCCCGGTCCTTCCTGCCTTTGCGACCAGACGGAGCCTGACGCTGATCCTCCGCTTCCTCCTGCTTATCCTCTGAGCCTGGTGGCTGCAGCTGGACCAGCTGGACCCTGTCCCAGAACACCAGGATCTGAGCGATCTCCTTCTGGCTGGCCTCGTACAGCTTGAACCGCTGTGCCAAGCTCTTCTCACTCTCGCTCATGTCCTTTTCTGCTTCCTCCTCTTCCTGGGCTGCAGGGGGCACTGCGCCTGGCTGCCCATTCTGCAGGGCCATTCTGCTCTTCTTTTTCTTCTCATCTTTGTCATTGACACTCACATCTGGACGCTCCTTTGCAGAACCTTTTCGCTCTAGCCCTTCATTCAGCTTCCCGTCCGACTTGTACGCCGATATGGTGGGATTCTGTGAGAGGAGAAGGAAGGAAGCCTTCAGCTGTTCTAATTGTGCTTGCATCAAGAAAAAGAGTCCCTGGGAGCCAAACTCCCAGGCTTTCCAGCACCCAGATTTCGTGACTAAAGAAACTGGCATCCCCTACCTGGTCAGTAAAGCAAAGCCAGCTGGATTCCTCCATCAGAGGCATCAATTTACTGATCCAAAGTAACATGGTGTGGGAGTTGCCCGTATAGAGTATAAGAAGGTAGTTCTGTTGCTTAGGCAAAAGAACCTAAAATTGTTTTAAGTTAAGAATGTCCAGATAATGTTCGGAAGTGGCTCAGGCACCTCCTTCATTCACTGTAATGAAGTACACTTCTTACTGTAACCAAGAAGTCAAGCCCTGTCAGACTTGCAAGATTCTGGTCCCCTGGACTGGTACACCTGGTGGGGTTGACAGCAATACAGCAGTTGGGCAGGACTCCCCTTGAGACTTACCTGCTTGCCTCCTTGCTGGCCTTTTTTCCCCACTGCCTCTTCTTTCTCTTTCCCCCCATCCCTCTTATATCGCTTGGACTTCTTCTTCACCTCCTCTTCCTCCCGCAGGCGCTCCAGTTCTTGTTGATGCTTCTTTTCCTCCAGCTCTCGAGCTAGCTTCTCCAGCTCCCTTCCAGACATTTAACAAGGAGAAGAATTTTTAATAAATCTACACAAATGTCTATAAAACATTCAGCCATGAATTTCATTAGTTTTTCCCCTACCTAGCTTAAGGTCCACAGTTTTGGTAAGAGCCACATCCTGCGTGGGCTACAAAACCACAACTCATCTTCCTTTGTGGGACCCAAGCAAATTGGTAGCCCTGCAAGGGAAGAGTTTCCTCACCGTCTTTTTCTCTCCCGTAAGGCCTGCAGCAATTCATTGTCAAACTGGATCTTTTGTTCTTCAGTAAGGGCATCATACTCCTCTTCATCCATTTCCTGAAGACGAGCCTTCTCTCTTACAACAGCTTCCTGCTGTTCCCGCTCTTCCATAGAGATCAAGAAGGAAAAGAGATGCCTCAATCTGCCCACTGGAGTTCCAACCATTAATGATGGCAATGCCCGAGTTCCCATCCCATTACAGTTCTTGCAAAAAGAAGAAGCGGGTGAGAAAGGCAAGGCAAGGGAAGAAAGAACTCAAATCTGACAACCACAAATTCCATCGCCTGATTCTCTCTAATGTGACCGGGAATAAGTCACAAAAAAAAGCCCACAAAAACCACCTTGTTCTTACCTTCCTGCTCTTGCTTGCTTATCTCTCTAGCTTTCATAGCAGCAAAATCCTGGAAGAGGTTCACGAAATAGATATACCGCCGGTTGTTGACCGCTTTGAGCAGGCAGAGGAGTGCTGATACCATGCTGCGAGCAAACATAGTTTCCAACCCATCGAACACCATGCCACGATAGCAATCACTCAGCTGTCCAAAAATGGAAGCACACCAGGTGTAGGCCAGTCAGTAATGTGGTAGTGCTGTGCACACATTCCGCTAATGCAAGTGAAAGGCATGGATTTCAATGGCAGCCAGAGTCAACTTTTAAAGTGCTCCAGAAATGCAAGGAAGCCAAGGTTTGTTGGCTTCCAATAAGAATGCCCATTTTCTCAAGTCCATAGAGAAGAAAAGATTAAAAAATTCAAGCCAATGATTTGACCAGACATGCATTGCTTTTGAATGGTCTAGAAACTTCATCACTGTTAAGACCTTGCAGCAGGGGGCTCCAACCTTGGCAACTTGATGATTTGTGGACTTCAACTATCAGAGTTCCTCAGCGAGTGATGCTGGCTGAAGAATTCTGGCAGTTGAAGTCCACAAGTCATACAGTTGCCAAGGTTGAAGACTCCTGTCTTGTAGGACTCAACCCTTGATATGGTTTTGGCATTCAAAAAGCTACTTCTGCAGCAGAGAACTGGAATCCACTATAGGTCTGGTGACACACATGCTCCTAATGATGTCATCTTCTGTGTGGATTCACAACTTGCTCAAGCCTTTCTAACAATAACAGAGTTGGAAGAGACCATGGAAGACTTCTAGTCCAATCCCTGCTCAAGCAGCAGACCCGATATCATTTCAGACAAATAACTGTCCAGTCTTTACTTTAAAAATGACAGCATTTTCTCCCTGTTCACAGAAAGCAGGAACCTTCTAATGGTATCTCATTTGTTAAGTCTTGGTATTTCTACCAGTAAAGGGAAATATCTCACTCTGCAGATAGCAACTGCCCTTCTGAAGGAATCCAACATATCTCTGCTTATGCCATCATTTCTTGGAGATACCCAATAACAAGCCTGTTTAACTATTGCTTTATTCCATATTCCTATAAGAGGGTTAGACACAGAGCATATAATAATAGGATTGGAAGGGACCTTGGAGGCTTTCTAGTCCAACCCTCTGTCCAAGAGACCCTATACCTGTGATGGCGAACCTATGGCACGCGTGCCACAGGTGGCACACGGAGCCATGTCAGTGGGTACGTGAGCGTTGGCCCAGCTCAGCTGCAGCAAGCATGTGCCCAGCTGATTTTTGGGCCTTTCAGGAGGAAAACGAACCTACCAAAAGTCAGCAAACGGGTGGTTTCTGGCCTCCAGAGGGCCTCTGTTGCTGGTGCGGGCCGAGCAGCAGCAGCACCACGATGAATTCGCCAAAGTCTCATTTCTGGCAGGTGGGGTGGAGCGGAGCGGGTGAGACGCTGGAAAGATAAGACGCGTGTCCCAGTTCTCGCCCGCTCTGCTCCACCTCATCCCACCCGCCAGAAACGAGACTTGGTGAGTTCGTTGCGCTGCTGCAGCTGCTCAGCCGATGCCAAAGACTTGTTTCTGCCATGTGGAGTGGGGTGGAGAGGAGCGGGAAAGAACCGGGACACCTGTCTTATCTTTCGAGCTCCGGCGCGTTCCTCCTGGACACAACGGTGAGGAACGCCCCAAAGCTGGAAAGATAAGATGAGTGTCCTGGTTCTCGCCCGCTCTGCTCCGCTCCGCTCCACCCCATCCCACCCCAAGTGGCAAGTGGTGGATCGTGGGATTTAAAATTATGAATTTGGTAGTCCCTGAGGTCCAAAAGGTTGGGGACCCCTTGTATATAGAGCCTCCGGCTGGAAGATGAATAATCTGCCACATCTATTCATCTCCACCCCCTGCCTTTTATCCCTAGAGCTAAAGTGGGGCTTCACTAGCAGCGGTGGTTCCTCTGTCCCAAGGATCAGCCCATAGATTTCCACTGCTCTCCTCTCCTCTGCCTTCTGTGCATCCGCGCATCAGACACTGGACCCAGCTGTTCCTCCTCTTCCTCATCAACCACCTCCAGACCTGGGGGCTGTTGACTCTCCATCTGAGGGCTGATGGATGGCCCAGGCTCTGCCTCTGTCTGTCTCTCTGCCAGCTCCATTCCCTCTTCCCCCTCAGAGGTTCCACGTTACCCTGATGCTGACCCTGAATCCCACGCCTCCTCCTCCTCCTCTGATTTGGCTGGTGGAGGGGCCGGCGGCCGACAAGCTACAACAGTAGCATGTAGTTATTTGTTTTGGATAGAATAGCCCAATTCTCAGGAATCAACAATGGCTTTCAGCTTTCTACAATCAGATCCCTAAAATCCAGAGGTGGGTTCTACTTACCTTCACTACCGGCTTGCAACGGGAGTGCATGCGCAGAGTGTCCCTGATGACTAAGGTGACCAATCGTCCTCCTTTAAGGGAGGACAGTCCTTCTTTTGTAAGTCCTGTCCTCTCTCGAAAAGTGTCCTCCCACATGTCCTCCTTTTCGATATTTGAAGACTAATCTGTAAATCTCCGTATTCGATCGATGCCGATCTGATCTGTTGCGTGTCATGTGACGTATTTGTATTTGACATGATGATTCATGTCACGATTATGAGACGCGATTATGAGGCGCATGATTTCCACACAGGAGAATTGTTTTGAGAGAGTGTGCTGCGCACAAGTGGCTTTGTTTACACTAAATAAAATGTTTCTTTTATTTACAATATTTTTTTTCTTGAATTTATTTGTGTCCTCCTTCTCATTGTAAAAAAGTAGGTCACCTTTACTATATGGTATGCATGTAGGACTTTAACTTGAAATAGTCTTCGATAGATGAGAGTAAAGCATTTATGTATTAAATTTGTTCAAGTCACACACAGGTGACTCTTGGTGGCTTTATCTATTGAGTTCCTTCTGGATGGAGAGCTTGAACATCACTAACTCAAATCCAGAGGATATGCAGACCTTAAGGTTCTATCTGCCACACACACTGCTTTAAGGACAAAATAGTAAAATGAAGAGAATTGAGATGGATTCTATTATTTTTTACAGAGCTGCGTAAAGGGCATTATTTGTGAAGATTTCCAGTTTCCATAAGACTGTTTCTCAACCTTAGCAACTTTAGGATGTGTGGAATTCAACTCCCAAAGTTCCCCAACTGGAGAATTCTGGGAATTGAAATGCACACATCTTAAAGTTACTGAGGCTGAGAAACAGGGCTAAAGATACTGGAAGCCTTCACAAATAATGCTTGTCTACAGCGAATGCTGCATTTTGGATTGAGTATATCCTCTTCCCTAATACAGAAACAGCATCAAACTGCACCAAAATAATCCTCTATTGTCAGAAGCTGCGCTGTCTGATTCAGCCTTCTTCAGTTTCTCCCTATATACTGTATTTCAACTTAAAAATAAGCTCCACTGAATCTAGTAGGCATTATCTCAAAGGGAAATTAATTTGCTGATGCCAATGCAGAGTTTTTAATAATTCCATGTTTTGTTTTGAATTCAGCCAAGCCATCTTGACAGGTATAAATCAAATTATTATTTATGGATGGCAATCAGAAGAAAGACGTAACGATATAGCTGCCGCTTTAATATGAAGGATATTCTCTACTGCATCTTTTCCAAAATTTTTATGTTTTTTTCCCCGAATGCTTTGATGTACATTTTCAGAACCATGGTTGGCTTGGAGGGACACAAATAATGTGATCTAACACAGTTAAGCTTATCTGACTTGCTCAAGAAATAGATGGAACATCACCTAGAATTTCCAGAGAAGAATACCTTATCAGTATAGTAAATAAGAAAAAGATAGAAATTTGTTTTTAAATGTGGGAGTTGGGATTATTCATAATTTAGAATATATTTGTTCGATTCTACAGTATATTCTGTTAATTTTAATGCTGTTTTCCCTCCTACCTGCAACATTTATGCAGTCTATAACTAATGACATACTGGAACTGTTTACTGTTGATTCAAGGATGGGAAGCGAGAACTCAAGCAACTACAGAGAAAGGCCTGTAGTTTGCAGGTTTTTCATAAGCAATGTGTGTTTACTGCTGCAATAAATAACTTTTAAAATAATTGGACAGATTTTAAATTATGGGAGCTGTCTCTTTTTAAAATAGATTTTTCAGTGGATTTACGCTTCTGGTTCAAACTTTAGGGAAGAATTTAGAGTAAGCAATTCGTGTCTGAAGTGATGTGAAAGTTCAGTTAACGGTCTGTAATGGCTCTGGGCCAAACTACACATTACACGTTAGACACAATTACATCCCTGAAACGCTGCTAATCAGCTTGAGAATGACAAAGGTTTCCTTCCTTCCTTCCTTCCTTCCTTCCTTCCTTCCTTCCTTCCTTCCTTCCTTCCTTCCTTCCTTCCTTCCT